>JAODTK010005750.1:0-213642 GCA_026419785.1 Sclerodactyla briareus | reverse complement strand
CTGTCTTGTCTGAACACTGATAGCCCTTTAATTACTTTCTCTTCTGTAATTGTTCTGTGTCCATGTCTCGACACAAATAGAATACACTGTCTCTGCCGCGATGGACCTGTAACGCTGAAGTTTATTCATAATACCTTGTCTTGCTTTATATAAAAACCAGAAACCCTCTTTCCGACTATTTACATGTCCTGTACAATTCCAATCTTTACTCGAGAAAGGAGCGACGCCCTGCTCTCCGAACGGTCATCTTTCTGTTGAGCCTCGTCCGTCGTCTGAACTATCTCCCTTTAACGCTTCAGATTTCTTTCTCGCTGTCACTCTTCTTTTCATTTCTTGCCTTAGTCGCTTTCCTTCTTCACGTTGCTTGTATGTGAGTGGTGTATGTGGCGCTATATTTTGCTTGCTTTTTTGCACAAGATTCTCAACGGCACCGGAACTGCTAAATACCAAATTATTCCCTTAACGTGAGTGGATGTCTATGTGGTTATATTTGTCAGTTGTCCAATTGCCCGCGTTTTTGTCACTGTCCCGATAAATGCCCAGAGCGTGCGGAAAATCTGCGTCGATCCGGCGGAGCATTTTTTTATTTAATTCCTCGCCACAATATCATTCGGCTTGTGTCAAAGTATCGGTGAATGACCACAGTTCGACATTAGTAAAACGTACAGTGTGCGAACGATCTTTCGAAACTCCCTGCCGGAATTACGAATCCGCCATCACACAACTTCCCCCCGTACTTTATCCCATAACCTCCGAAAACATAGGATGAAGTGGTTCTGTTTCCAAGTATTGGTGACAGTTTTTAAAAATAAGCCGTAACGCTATTGCTATTGGGGTGATCTGACCGAATCTCGTCTAATCCTCGGGCCTGTTCTGTGTTAGCTCGCACTAAGAACTGGCTTATTATTAGATTCGAATAAGCGGCATTTTTTTTTCTGTGCTAGTGTGGTGGGAGAATTTTGAACTATTCCCACCCAAGCACACTGTATTCATAGCGTTTGTTACTGGGGTAACCGACGCATTTTCTCTTCTTCTTCTTCTTCTTTGGTGGGACTGCCCAACATTCCATAGGAACAAAACGAGCCGGGTTGGGTGTTGGCATTGACTACTAACGGGGGGTGCTAGTCCCGATGCTGGAATCCTCAGTGTCGTTCAGCAGCAGCTATTAAGTTCGCTGGGCTGCCAATACTTGTTATCTCATTTGCAAGTTGTTCCTTCCCTGTGGTTCTTGGAATGAGATTATTTGTAGCCGTCCCGTACTGTGGTGATGCTCAATATAATGTTCGAGTTGGAGCGTGCGGGTTCTACTTTGGGCTTGCTGAAGGTGATCATGAATAGGAATGGCCAGGTGCCCCCCTATGGCTTTGTGAGAATATAGATCCTGTTAATCTCCCTCCTAGTGGTCGAATGATCCCACTGAAGGTTTTGAACAATGGCAGATGCACTGTGTGGTCCCAATCCGAGTTGTTGTGTACCATACTGGCTGCACGTCTCTGACCCCTTTTCAAGCGTCTGAGTGAGCTGTACAGCGTACGGGTCCCAAACAGAGGAACAGTATTCAATGCTTGGACGGATGAGGGTCTTCCTAAACACTCTGCTTTGGATGTCCTATTAGTACAGTAGTTTTAGGTTTCGACGAATGAAGCCAACTGTTTTGTTAGCAGCAAGTGTAATTCTGTGTTATGTGATTCCACTTCAGATCATTTTGTATGCACACCAAGGTAAGTAGATCGCACGTGTCCCCTTTAAGAATTGTTCTAGGTGTAGTTGTAAACTAAGGGATCTACTCGCAGGGATACGAAGCACTTTGCATTTTTTCAGCATTGATTTTCATTTGCCATGTTTTGGTCCAGGCGCTCTTAGAGGTCAGGTTCACTTTGAAGCAGATCAGAGTCTTGTATGGATTAATGTTTCTATAAAGAACACAATCGTCACCAAACAGCCCATAACATTTATTTAGGTGGTCTGCAAATACTTTATTTAGGTGTGTGAACAACAATGGGCCTAAAACGGTACCTTGCGTAACACCATAGCAACACTTGCCCATTGAGAAAATTCCCGCACACATTTCCCCAATCGATTCGTCCCGTTTCCGCTGAAAACACTTGAGAAAATAGAGGGCGTTCTATCAGCTAAGAAGTATCGTTGAAGGGAAAGTCATCTACTATTACGCATGATAGGAAAAGTGCATTGAAAATCATTTCTGCCAATGAAACTTGCTAGCATGTTCGGGATATGAAGTTCTCCATATCCTATTAGATTCTAGAAAAAAACACAAGATCCGCAAGGGCCACCGTGGTTCCATGCCTAGTTGATTCGGAGGTTGGACCTGTTGCTCAAGAGGAAAACAAACCCCAATGTCGTACGTAATATACGTCCATCGCCAAATTAAATGGGTCACAAGAGAGTTTTAATTTAAATATTAGATTTCCTCGCCGAGACAATAACATAAGCGAAGGATTACGACGAGAGATGTTTTTTTTTTTTTTATAGACTGTACGTCATGCGATCCGCCTAAAAAAAACCAATAGGGTCCATGTAACTCATTATGGAGAACCCATATACCAAGTATGAGGATCATCCATCCAGGTGAGATCGATTTATCGTGAATGATGAGCTAAAATTGCCAATAATCCATCTTGAATTATTTCCCCAAATCTGACCGCCGATTCCTATCAGCCCAAAAAAACAAGTGTTTCTTGTACGACCCATAAGAAAGCTGCATACCAAATTTCAACCTGATCGGCCAGGCCTTCTGGACTATCATGTTATTAGATTGTCAGCCCCAAAGCAAGCCAGGCTTCACAGACATACACATACACTGTCACGACTGCTCAAGTAATCAACATGGCGATCGCCCCCAGTGTCTCCTTAAGAATTCCGGTTTATCATTTAACAGAAACAGCCTACAATCAGTGACCACTTTTCCAATTCGAAAGGACTGATTGACCCATGTCTACTGAAAAGTAAAAGTTCTGTGAATTGACTAAACTTGCCAAAATTTTAGTAAATTTTACCAAGTTTTCATCAATCTCACGACAAATCCTGTTTCCCGGCAACCTTTAAAATTTTTGGCACAACCCTATTCCTGTTGAATGACCTCCATTGACCCCAACTTGTTTAAAAAGTTTTGGGACTGAAGGTAGAGCATATTCACCATATCCTCGTGAAACCAACAAATCTTGTTGATTTCGCCTAAATTGCAAATTGATGGCCGTATTTTAGCTGAAAATCTTATATCCCCCTACATCTACTACTTATTCCCTCTCTATGTGCCAAACCAAGTCAACCATAGCACCGTACTTACGCTATTTGTTATTTTTGCTAGAACGAGCCTAACATAAATTACATAAATAAACCGGAATGCTCATGACGCACACGGCACACTGAAACCACCCATAGTAACCACTAAGTCTGTCTCCTCCTGATTTTCATTTCCGAGGCGAGACACAAAGGGGTGCCATGCCCCATAATGAACCCAAACACAACCTGCATATTTGAACCTGCTCCAACATACTTCACATGACTGTCGATCACTGGGGGTTGAGTGCTTCTATACAAGTTTATTTGAAGTGTCAAGACAGGTACTGCCTCCAAATTACTATGCCAGACAACCGGGTTGCTTGCAGGGCGAAACAGCACTCGACCAACGCTTCTTCACAACATTCATAGCCCTCGAGACCTGTGCCTCGTCCTAGAGCACTACGAAGGAGGCCCTCTTATAAGGTCAAGGACTACATTGACCCAGTCATATGGCAGTCCACTAGTCACTGCGTAGACAGGGCATATTCTGCAACCACCAGCCTTATGGGGCCTCCTCAGCCATGGGTCCATCTGGGAGGAGGGAAACTAACTGCTACTAGACCACAACTTTTCCAGTGCCGGACCTATAAAAATTGGTTAACATTAACTGTTAAGGGCATCCAGTAAAGAGCTTGTGCTGAACTGGCCGACAGTGTGTACAGCGGCTATAACCCACTATTATTGCAAAATTGGAGGACAACGATCAGTGGGGCTGGGATGTAATGGTAACGGGCAACTGCAGTGATTATTCAGGAGCCATTTTAATAGCTGGCTAAAAACTAAATGCGTCATCCAACCCCGAAGTTCATAGGACTTTTCCGTACAGAGTTGTCTCATTTGCAGTTTGTGTATTGTGAAGCATGTGTATTGCGCAAGATCGAAAGTGCTCCCATCATGCAATAATCAATGAATAACTTGCACACCCTGCAAACATTCTTTGTTTCTATTGAATTTCAACATTAATTCACTTCGAAAAACATTTAGTCTATGGGAGAGGATGCTATAGTGGGTTGGTAGTGTTGATAGTTACTTTGGTGGGAAGACTACCGACCTTCTGATAAATGTTTATCTTATTCAACAAAATGAAACAATCAAATACATAACATAATTTCCTGTGTTGACCATGTTTGACGTCCTGCGTTATTGGCAAATGGGATTCTCCCCAGTTTCTCGGCATAATGGCTCAAAACTTTGAAGGCCAATTAATCCAAAATAGGAACATCGTATTGAAATGGGGTTTGGATCTATAGATACAGTTTCCATTCTCCACAATATAACCTCTGATGTGACCAAGCCTGCAGTGGTCTTGAGAGGTGGCAACACTGCATGCCAACAAAAATACAAACAAAGCCATAAGATGTCTTTTCTCCAAATATATATTTCTAATACAAAACCTCCTCATATATGACAACAGGGAGTTGTATAGAGGACAACGGCAAACTAGAAGCAAGCTCCCAGCTGAAACCAGGGGGGAAAAAAAATGGAATACAAAAATAAGATGGAAATTCATTACATCTGTTGTAATCTATGCATTCTGTATGTACTGAACCATTAACATGAATGCTACGTGTGAACATCCGGCAGGTTCCAAATATTACCTGCTCTCAATCTCACATTCTCTGCTGGCCATAATGCCAGGGGACTGGGCATTCCTTTTATCACACCCTTGTTACCAGCATGAAAAAAAAATCAACTAGTTCATCAGCTGAATTGGAATATTTCAACTAGATTACTGTATGTAAAAAAACAAAAATTATACCAGTGGTATATATTGTTCATTTAATATAAACCTTTATAATTTCTAAGCCTTGACATAAGCATGATATTATATAACAGCAATAAGTCACAGCCCTCGCGAGCCGGGTCCAATTAGGCAGGTACCCGAGAGCTCTCGCTTGTATTTTGGTGACAGGAAATGTCATCGGTGAGTAGTCTTCCCTCCATTTGAAGGGATATGTTCCTTGGCAGATTTCAAGGTGATACCATTTCACATTCCCCAAGCCTCCAATCCTTTTCTCGAATGAAGCAAGCAATCGCCACTTTGCTTTAGAAAAATAATACTGTTTGTTGCGTGAAGTTCAGAATGAACACAGATGGAATCGCAGTGGAGTGCAGCCATCACTTCCTTGAAATCCTTTTTTCTGTACCACGCTTGCATTGTCGAGTGTGAATTAATGGAAACAATCAAGTATCTGATTCTGCCCAATGTACTATAGACCAGACTAGCCAAGAGGCAATGAGTACCGTGATATCATCAATTGGCCCCATCACAGAGTCATCTCCAGCATAGGGATGAATTACAAGGGGGGAGATACCCTGTGAAGGGGAAGGGGGCGGCATCTAGTATCTGTAGTGCTCGGGCTTGAAGGGGCCGTCTGGGTTGATGCCAAGGTACTTGGCCTGCTTTTCTGTGAGCCTTGTCAGTTCCACTCCTAGGTGTTCAAGATGGGCATGGGCAACCTCTTCATCAAGCTGAAAAAATAACAAGAAAATGACAAGTTTCTAACCAAGCATTCGGTTGAATTGGAGTCTTATCATATCATTTCCCAGTGTTTGCAATGTATCAGGCAAGGATGACCTGACATGTGAACATTCTCCCCCGATTGGTCAACAGTTTATTGGTTAAATTTTATGGTTCATTTTAATGGGCATGTGACGGGCCTTTAGTGTAGTATTTCACGGCTGGAATACTTCTTTGCTAGGCCTGTTCTGAAGTTGGGTAAGACGAATAGCAGATGGAATTCACACAGATATGTGTGGAAATTTTTGTTTTATTTTAAATGACAAACTAGGGATTTCCCTTTTTTGCACATGTCGCGCCACCTCGGTATGATTTGCATACCGACCGAGAATATTTTTTTTACACCTACCGACTTAGGGAGCATGTAGACTCCAACCTTGTAGTCCTCCCCTTGGTCCCGAGCTCGAATCTGGGCACGGACTGTTGGTGATGAGTTGACATTCACAAAGCTGGGTTGCCGTGGCACAGCCAAGGTTGACGAGACGGCCCTCTGCAAGGACAATGACGTGCCTGCCGCTGGAAAGCTTGTACCTTCAACCTGCAGTATTAGGTGACCTTCAAATAGGGTTAATTCCACACCAGCGGTGTCTGCACTGCCTCTAGAAATATATGGTCACGTAAATTGAATTGACCTTTAATTAATTTGATCTGAATTATAGACCAAATTTCGGCCGAGCCGAGGGAACCAATCGAATACAATCCGCTGTTTCAAATTCCCCTTATGGCCTCTGTCCTTGTAGTAAAACAATTTTCGAACCCTGTAACAAAATGCGGAGGGGATAGGGATACAACCAATTGCGTCCAAGAGAATCCCTATTCTCTGTCATAGTTATCAAGCAACATTGGCCATAACTAACACTCTGCAAATTACCTTGGGACACCCCCGAGCAATGTTATCTGCAGCGGAGAAGTTAACAAAGATTGTTCAGGGGGAGTAAGGGGTCGGATGTAGACCGAAGTTTTTTTCCCGGGCATGTACTCATGCACACCACGACATAGGTCTTTTCTGACTCTACTGAACCTAACACAATGGGAGCCCACCACCCTCGTGTGTTAGGCTACGGGGGAATCCATGCACAACCCTATTGGGCTAGGAGCAGCCTAGGCTAAATATGGACTTACGCCAAAACGGGATCGAGCGGGAGAATAATCCAAACCAATATCACGCAAACCGCTAAGGATAAACATATCCTGATAGACGACGTCGGAAGAAAAATGCTCCTAGCAAGATTCTGAATGTCGATTGAAAGCAGATGGGTGATTTTCGGCGATGAAAAATCGATGAAATTCTTAGCCAAGATGCTCATGAACTTAAACGTTCAACTGGCAAAATAAGAAGGACGATAGGGTTGCCAGCCCGGACTATTGTATAAGTTGCCAGATGTTCAATGGCGCGGGGTGGGGTGCAAAGTGCAATATGGGGTAAGTTGAGTAAGTGAAATAGATTCATGCACACCACGACATAGGTCTTTTCTGCTCGAAATGCTGCCAAGTGTCCCAACTATTTTGTCCAAGATTTTCTGAGTGCCCAACGCAAAACGGGATCGAGCGGGAGAATAAATCCAAACCACTATCACGCAAACCGCTAAGGATAAACATATCCTGATAGACGACGTCGGAAGAAAAATGCTCCTAGCCAGATTCTGAATGTCGATTGAAAGCAGATGGGTGATTTTCGGCTTTGAAAAATCGATGAAATTCTTAGCCAAGATGCTCATGAACTTAAACGTTCAACTGGCAAAATAAGAAGGACGATAGGGTTGCCAGCCCGGACTATTGTATAAGTTGCCAGATGTTCAATGGCGCGGGGTGGGGTGCAAAGTGCAATATGGGGTAAGTTGAGTAAGTGAAATAGATTCATGCACACCACGACATAGGTCTTTTCTGCTCGAAATGCTGCCAAGTGTCCCAACTATTTTGTCCAAGATTTTCTGAGTGCCCATTGATCGAGTCAAACTCGGGAATGGTATGTAATCAATAATGTAGACAAGTTATTGGCAGTTGGATATCTAACTCTGGCCTTCAGAATGACCTTTTATTCTGAAAATAGCAAGACTACGTACTCCAGAAAAAAAGTTCAGAACTAAAAACGTATATCTTTGTTACACTAGTTTATCCACCTTACGTGCTATGGCATTACATGTTGATAGAAGTACACGTGTCTTTTGTCATGAGCCTAGCATAACGTCACTTCCGGCAATGACATATGAGGACTTTAATACCAATAGTGGTAACTCCTCACTATATATTGTTCTGATAACTGTGATTGTCTCACATTACTGCATGATAGAATGTGGTACCTACATGGTAGTAATACATATCTCAGTATTCATCAGTAACTGTTGTATGACCCTAAATGCAAAGGCATACGGTAGTTCAGGGTCAAGATCCCATTTCGTGCAACTGGTTGCTTGCGTTTTTAAGATATCGGTACGGCGTAAGAGCATGTGCAGTTTTACATGGTTGTGGTCCGTCAAACGATCACGCGCATGGTGCAACCCTGTTTTCCACGAAATAGGAAACCTCGAATTTTAATCCGCAAAGACCGTGTTATTCACGTCCACAAGAGTGGGCGAATTTGGTTAGAAAAGGTTTTAAAGATGTAACAAAATATGAACGTTTAGCTCAAAAATTCAAACGGTCTACCATGCATATCATTAAAAATGTTACTGTTAGTTAACCTTACTAAATTCGGTGGTAGACTGTTGCATTCTCTTTTTTTTTGCATTGGCTCCGGGCACAAAGTGTGATATCCACAAATCACTGTTCTGAAACTCAGTCACTGAACCTCCTGACGAAATGTATGCCACCACGGGATATAGTCCAGTGCTTATATTAAGGACATAGATAACCGCCTATGTGCTTGCTTTACACTGGGAGGTCGTCCCATTTGCTCGCCCGTACGTGAAACAATATTCTAAGGCTGGGCAAGCACCCATTCCAAGCTTCCATCGACCCCTATGAACGTTTTGTGTTGCCACAGTTTCGCTCACTTTACAATGATATGATACTAATTGATGTTATGCTAGTCAAATTGTACAACTTGCCGAATTGCATAAAGTGTTTTTCAGTTATTCGAGCGCATCTTCAGATTACTTTGAAAGCATTAAAAAGACCAGACATGCATTGTTATTCTAAAGCAAAAAACCGACAAGCCCGATTTCGTGGAAGTGCTTCCACGTCGCGGTTCTAAATATATGACGTGTTAACGCGTCGCAATGCAACCTTAGCGTTGTGGGTAGCGCAGAAGAAACGACTATAATGTATGTAGAATAGTAATGCAGCTCTCGTGGCCTCTGCTAGGAGGTTGGGAGCCTCTGATAGGGGCAACCTACATTTCACATGACCGGTATCCTGTTTGGCAGTAGCATTCATTGTCTCCGTATCTACAGATTGCCAACTATCCTTTATAATCGTTGATTCCCCCACTTCTTTCACCCCACTTTAGCACCGAATTATCAGCTGTGTAGAGGGCTAAATCAAATCTAACTACTAATAGCTTATACTATTCAGCCCAACACTGACACAGATCACTGTCAAGAACTGGGGCTATTCCGCCATGTCGGCGTGGCGAGCATGCGACTCCGGACATACAAATACTCAGACAATCTTGGACCAAATACCTTGGGACACCCCCGCTCCCCTGTGCAATGTTGTTCTCGCAGCCGAGAAGTAACAGATTGAAACATGTTCAGGGGAGGGAGGGGGTGGGGATGTAGACCAAGGGTTTCCCGGGCACGTACTTATGCACACCATCGACTATGTCCAAGATGTAGGTTTCAAGCTGCATAGGATTTCTGGGTAGGGAGGAGGTTCACCCATACTTCCCATTACCCGGTCAGTTTTCTTACTGCCAATGCTTGTGTGGAGCACCGTGCAGCAGCATTTCCGGGTGCAACCCTGATTGAAAACTTCAGGAAAGGAAGGGCATGTCAGAAGGAAGCCAGTAATATCAGTCCTGTGCTCAGAGTTTTGTGGAATGTCGTAACATGGTCAGTTCTGAGCCATGGAAGTCAAACCACTTTTCTTCATCATGCAGAGAGAGTAAACTTACCGGCCGACCTTGAGGACAGAATTTTATCTACTCATGCACTGTCCTTGAGAAGAGAAGCAGCTAGTAGAGTACTTACAGGGGTTGTAAAAGTGACATTTAGTATGCATGGAGGATGCCTGCACAATGCAAGACCAGAAATTGTGTGAAACATTCAAGTCCTTATAACTCACTCCAGTTTTTCCCCTTCAAGTGCACTATATAGCTGATACATACATATCCATTCTGCGTCCTCTTTTGACTATTAAATTGTTCAGTTCTCCCCGTACGAAGAGCCTCTACATGGAGGAGAAAGTAGGTCAATCAAATGCACTAGGATAAAATTGGGGTGGTCCAATGCAGTGACAGATTTATATATTCAAATTTCCGGGTGTAGGGTTGTATTGAGAAGATTTCATTGTATTGTGAGGAAGCCCACCTCAGATCCTGGCTCTGACCCCCGTGCGGAGCACATGTATCACTCACCTGTGGTTTAATGTGACTTTTCAACCTGTGGTCTTCAGGCCCACTCATGTCGATCCTTGTGGCAAAGTGGCCAATGTTGCACAATAGGGCATGGTCGGGCTGTGATCGAAGTGCTGTGGGGCAGATGATGTCGTCGAAGCCAGTGGCGGAAACGAAAACTTGGCCCTTGCGGCAGGCCTCGTACATGGCGTCACCTCGTAGCCTTGAGAAAAGTGAAGATTGAAGATAAAACATGGTGGTTCATTTTTTGGGAGGAATATTGAACATAATAAATGAAACAAGAGATAGATTTCTGTCAGCTGTATGTTCCTCAGTTGAGAATACCTAAATATAGCAGAACGACCCTTTGCAGGTTAATCAACTGAGGCTCTGTGTCCACCAACCTGAGGGTCCGTCACATCCACACAAGACACATGCAAAAATGATGTGATGGATAGGGCCAGCAGGTAAACAGGAAATATATACACCTGTTACACAGGTGGGACGACTTCACAGTGAAGGCAATTGGTGAGTGGGAGACTGCAGACAGTACCAACCTTCCATAGCAGCTGAGTGCGGTGAGGGATCGATTTCGTGATGATAACACGGGCGCCGAACCCCGTCGGGAATGGGCGCATCCATTGCGACATCCCGATCCGGCGACGAGCAGACCTTCCCGGCAAGATGTATCTGTGCCCTCTTGATTGCATCAACAATGACTCCCTGCAGCCGTACAGGTGTCAAATTTGCTCTTGTTGAAGGACCAAATGAAACAAACATAACAACATGCAAGTGTTGTTAGCTTACCATGTGAAACGGTTTGACGCTATTTGTAGAGACCTCAAAACGAACTTGCCGCTCATTATGGGATGGTGGTAAAAGAATTTTGACCACTGATGAACAGGCCCAATGCTGGTTCAGCATCGACTTAAGCAGTTCAAAAGCATGTTCCTATCCCAGTTTACGTTCTGGTGAACGGGAGCAAATCACTGCTTCAAAGAACGGTGTTAACTAAAAAAAAAATATATCAAGACCCCCTGCCTCATCATCCAAAGGTAGGCCTCTTCTGCTTTGCGGTTACTAACCTTTGTGACGGAATCGTTACGTTGATAGCGGGCATCTTCAGCTCTCCGGCTTTCAGCATTTTGTACAGGTTGTGGAACCGGTTGTGGTGCTCCTCGGAGGAAAATACGTAAATACCTGAAAAACCCTAAAAACAGAATCAGGATATTAGTTTCAGCACATTTACAATCGAATTCTAGGCCATGTTTCGCTTCAGTATTCATGCCAAATCGGGGCAATTATGTGGTGGCCATGCAGTATGTGTGTGCGTTTGCGGGTCAGTCAGTGTGTAGTTTATTATTTTTTTTTTTGTATTAACCATGTAATATGTATAGCAGGATGCACAGCATATTACCTATCTGGAAGGGATGAAGGGGGGCGGTGGTGGTGGAGGTGGATGCCATTGCATGTGCGGAAACGGGAGAAGACATGTTTGCTTCAACCTGTGCCAATATCTGTGAGTGTGGGAGGCTGATAAGCTCACCACGTTTTATCCCCTTCCCGATCAGGAGGTCCCTCTGCCCATGTCCGGAAATCCTTGAACACCTGACAGCAACAAAAAATGTTAGTGCTACCCTCCATAAGGTTGGTGCTTGGTGTGGATGAGGTGGGGGTGAGATCACCTCCGTGTCGAGATATGTTCAGCGGCGTCCGTCGGGGAAGAGACGGTAGGTTCGATGCACCAGAGTACTCTCGTCGGTCTCCCTTCGGCGAGACAGGAACTCCCTCTTGGCCATCGCGGCAGCAGCGTGGTCCTGGGTCGAGAAGATGTTGCAGCTGACATTGCAGCTATGAAAAGAAACATTGCGGAATAGTAGGTGACATCTGGTCTGGCTAAAGTGACTAGCAGGTATGGTGCACGACACGTCGATGAGCAAGTTCCAAGACATCGAGCGCATGCTTGGTGAACAAGCAAGGGGTTATTCGTGAAGGTAACAAGCTATTTAGAGAGCCAAGGTCTGGCATTCCGTGTGAGAGTGCACCGACAGCACGTCACTTTGCATATCACTCAGTCAGAAAGAAAGAAATTATCAACCTTTGCTGGACATGAAAACAATATACGAAAAAGTGTCGCATTCACTAATTTTTATTCTTAAACTTCATAAAAAGTAACGTTGTGTTTTGTTGGAGGTCGGCTTCAGGGACAGGGATTGACATCATGCAATACATACACAATTGTTTGTTTTTGAGGTAATTCCTATGTGGATCAGAATACTTGTTCCAATATCTAATCAGGTACTCAGATGAAGCGCGAATGGAGAATTCCTTCAGTCCACAGTTATGAGCAACTTCGTTTGCAGACAGTTATCCCCTGTACATCTAACACCAGATGGGAGCAAAAAAACTGGAGATGGTGGTTCTTGCCCCTGGCCAAAGAGATTCTCGAGAGGATTTGCTGAAAGTTACAATGAACTTATTTCTTTACAGTTTCAATCCAGCCCCAACTCCAGTACACGCAGGTAAGGATCCTATAAGAGCCAGTTCACCAATGCACAGTAAGATGTTTATCGGTCAGGGTCCCGCCACAGTGTCAGGGCGCATCGGAACAGATGTCCAATTGATTGGATCATCTCGACACTTTCGGCATGGAGGCATCCACAGCTTTGGTTATATCACAAGCAACACAGAGGTCCAGTCCCACTTCAGGACTGACCTGATACTACACCAGGGACCTCCATAATGCTGCTGGCCCACTGAACCAGACCCATGGAACAGTCTGGTATTGCGAGGTACATTTTTACAACAAAGACGACTGACTTTAACAGGAAATTATTGGAAATTTAATTTAAGACCAACCTCTTGCCACCAGTTCCTGAGTGGTCTCCATGAGGACGGCGGCTGAATGGTCATTGGAGACATCCAGCAATCCTGGCGCCCTTAAGGGGGTTGGTGTGCCGTACTTGGTACTCATCGCCATCAGGCGGGCGGCATCTCCAACTCGGCCAGCTCAATTTCCTTGCGACCGAAGTCGGCGAGGCGATGTCCCGCTGTAACAACGATGGTGAAAAGATGAACCAGTGTTTCTGCCAAGGTTCAATCACCATGGGTTCAAACACAGAGCAGATTTGCGAAGTGGAGGAAGATATTTCAAAATATAACAACCGCTAGTAGCCGACACTAGGAATAAAATTGATAGAAGAAATTTCCCTGTAATTTTTAGTTCATGGCTTTTTTGTCCACAAATGAATAAATTGATGTGGACCATGTCTCATGTCAAGTCCTAACAGGAGTCAATGGACCAGGTCAAAATATTGGCGATGATCCACACAAATTCAGAGGAACATGGCATTTTGGATTAGATAATGTACCTTGTCTAGCCACTCAAACCAGCCTGAAAACATGCTACATTGTATTTCTCGGTTGGCGGGAATATTGCGACGACTCTGAAAACTGGGTCAATAGCACAATTCCTTACTAGGCTTGAACTCCCAATTTAGGAAGAGTGCCCCTATTTCATGGTTTTTAAGGGCAACGAAAAATAGGGGTTTGATTGAAAAATAGGGGTACTACTCCTACACACAAATTGTGAGGTCAGATGCAGCAATGTGTGTTTTTTGGTAGAAGTGGGAGGGGTCTCGACCCATCAATAAAGACTGTATGACCGGGCATCTTTAACTTCAGGGATACACAAGCACAGGGGTGCTTGCTCCAGACCAAGCGTACACAGAACCAACGTCCAGGGCAAAGGGCCAAGGCCTCAAATTAGGAAGGATTAACTTGTTCACTCTGAGACAAGTGTGTTTTTAGTTTCACAATGAGGACCAGGCCATAACCCAATGTCGTGCGCCATATTGTCATCAGCTCATCCAGCCCCCATTTACCTATATTTACTGTGGTTGGTTGCTCAAGCAAAGGTTGCTATGGTACCATAATGGGGTAAAGAACTATCACTGGGGGAGGTACTCGATGGGATACCCATGGGAGCTAGTAATGAGGTGCACTTGTGGAAAGTGGTATTAACC
Source organism: Sclerodactyla briareus (assembly GCA_026419785.1). Taxonomy (NCBI): domain Eukaryota; kingdom Metazoa; phylum Echinodermata; class Holothuroidea; order Dendrochirotida; family Sclerodactylidae; genus Sclerodactyla; species Sclerodactyla briareus. Next base: position 199,298 of record JAODTK010005750.1, on the reverse strand, counting down.
GTTTCATGAGAAATGCCTAGGAATATGCAGGGTCCACCATAATGCGGGAGCCAGGTAGTAGCCCCCCAAATACATCAATAACCCCAAGTTCTAATGAAATTGCATAAATCAGGGGCTATTTAGAATGGGGGGGGGGGAGAGAGACGCTCTGAGGTCTCACTTGGTCCATTTAGGTAGCCTAAACTAACGGAATGTTGCAAGCACAATTTCACAAGGTTTTGTTGGTAGACTGCATTGTGAGCTAGGAGGATGTTTCTAGCTCTGGGGTCGATTTTCTCATTGAAGCCCTGGTCCTCAATGCATAGGTCGAGAAGAAAGTGATCAGAGCCCCAGGTTCTAACCAGCGTCCATGCCAGATTCCGACTCCCGCGAGCCATAGGCCCTTTCTTTTTTTGAAAAGAAACCCCTGGACTCTGATCTCTTAATTTGATCCCTGCGGCGGTTTTCGGAACTAAATTTGTTATTTGCAACTCGCAATAGTAGCAGGGAGAAGAGAACAACCGAATAGTTCACCGATGAGTCTGCGGGATTGCCTCTTGTTCATGTGCACACGTGCACCAGCTTCAGACAATGGCTTATTCACCCGGCGTCCCACTCAATTCAACAGCCACAACTCTGGGGCGTAACTAGTCTAGGTATATTCCTCTGGCCCAGATCCATGGTAAAACGGCTACGTCACTCACCCGGCCTGCCAACTATATCAGTACTCCAGTAGCATTACAAGTTAAATGTGTGTTTTGGACGTGGTTCAGTATATCCCTGAAACACTAAGTGTTCGGGGATCTTATGGTATTGGGGGTGTAGCCGCCGTCTCCGCGGAACTTTAGGCTGTGCACAATATGTAACTCTTTTAACGCTTTATCGATCGATCTGAAAATTCATACACACGGTCCGTTCCTAGCAAAATCTCGGTTGAGTTCAAAGTGGGCGCATTGCAGGGGTCTGTTGCCATCGATTTTGCAGGTTACGAACAAAACCAGAATGCAACGGCATTCATGACTCGCGATGGAAAAGTGAGTGGGCATATGGAACGGTTGCCTCTTTTTATGTAGATTTTTTATTGAGAGAAGAGTATACCCGAGTTAACTTATCTCCCAAAGACCAGAGTGGGTGATGGATACCGTACCAATCAAAGAGATTGACAGTCCCCGTTCCCCTCATTTGGAAAAATCAAAAAAAGTTTGGCACCTCGAGGACCTTAAAATGACCTCCAATTTGAGATCAGGAACAAATGTCGGTTACATCCCCAGTGTTTGTTCATAACTGACAAAGTTGAAAAAAACATCAAAATCTGGCAAAATTAACTAGGATGACACCTTGAAATGACATTTTTCGGGACCAATGTTGACCCACCCTCCAAGTTCGTTCCAGTCTGACAAGTTTGAAAAACCGCATTATTAATAAATTATACAAATTGACATCCGATGACTTGAAGGACTACAGTTTCCATGTTTTTCGGGACGAATGTGGTACCCCTACCAACCAAGATTCGTCTACATCGGACAAACTTAATTCATAATTTCGCTTGAAACCTATGAGCAAAATAGAGGCAGCAGACAGGAGTATTGCCCCCACTTTCGAAACCATCTGAGATTTAGTGGTTGGGACATGTGCACCAACCCAAGGTTCGTGTCAATCGGATGTCGTCCATATTCTTGGCGGTTTGGTTGGGTAGGAGAACATTTTTGCATCTAATAAATGAACGTCGAAAAGATAGTGTTAAAGCAATCGAACACCCACTCCGTTCAGAAATGTGTTGCTTTGTCATAGTCCCTAGATATGTTTTTGTGACTATGAAAGAGGATTTATTTCTGCTGGACACAAAGTTCCCTACTCCGGCCAGTGGCTGATGTGAATCGGTCATGGCTATGATTGGCCGCGCAAGCAAAATGCGGCCAAAAATGTTTAAAACAAGTGTAGCTGCCGCCTAAAGCCTGACAAGCTTACACATGGGCCTGCCGAAAAAAACTATTGGGATTAAGGCGACCATTGAACCCAAATTGAAACTGGGTATAAAATAATGTAACCAACACGTAAAATAAAACAAAACCACATCCCTCGCGGTCCTCAAAACGAACGTTAAAATGAACACAAACCACACATCACTAGCGGTCCTCCAAAACGCGAAAAAGAAAAAACGGAAAAATGCGCACCCGACAGAATCGAACCCGAGGTCGCGAGATCGTAACGTGAGTCTTAAACCACTACACCAGCCATCGGTCACGTTAACAGTGATGGGAAATTGTGAATATATGTATAAAACGTACTGTCGATGCGAAATGTCGATTTTAGATGTGCAAGTGACTGAGGAGTACGGGGATTTGTCGACTGAAATCTGTAGTATTTTCGTATTATTTACGTGAGTGTAGACAATTCTCAGGACCGTGGGATTTTCACGGACATCAGTGAAAAGAGGAATGCGAACCTGTTCGTGACCTATACTTGGCTGTTTCGTGTTTGTTGTTTACCCTAGGCTACTACTCGCCGTGATACTTCAGGCCAATGCACGTAAATTCTATTATTTTATAAAATAATCGCCTATTTGAAACAGTTCATGAATGAATGGAGCAGAATATCAGTAATTACGTCCCTTTAGCGTTTTTACACTGTCAAAAACATCTAGGCTACACAATTCTTACGAAAGCACTGTTCGCACTTGGCCCTGGGCATGCTGGGTGTGGAAATCGAGCTCGTCTTCTGCATGTGCTCCTCATTGACGTCTAAGCGCATCAGCTTCCTGTACTTTCGGACTGATCAACGCTATAATTGTGGGTTATTTTTATGGACCACCTCGAATTTTAATTGCGCTGAAACATCATAAATGAATCAGTCCATTCATTCTTTGCACATGGAACTGCTAATCCTAAAATAAATTATATTTCCACGGTGTTTACTGGTAGAAGTGTTGATATGCAGCCTTCAAACAAAGTCATAATTCAGAACATACAGAGCCATGTTTTATGTTCGGCAACGGCCATCTTATTTTCGGTAGGAACTCCACTTTGGCATTAATACATAACACTCTCCCCCTGCTCAATCAACAACGTTTTCACACCTGCCTCTGGCAGAAGAAAACGTCATGCAATTCCAGTTATACCTGATGATATGACCCATTGCCTTTACATAAAACATTACATGCCGTCCTCTTATATATTGACATTTCTTATAGTGTCTCTTCCAACTCATGTGTAAAACCAAGTACCGTTTTTTAGTTGGAACCAAATCAAATATTCATATAAAATCATTAAATGTACAGTAGATATAACTGTTATCATACTCCTTAAACTAACTCTGGAACCACACACTTAATGTGCAAATATCTTCCTAGGCTTTCTCACCCGTGCTGCACTCTGATTTGGGGGGGGGGGGGGGGGGGACACCCACTGGCTTCCCGAACAACTGTTCCACTGTCACCTGTGCAATATGTGAGTTACCAGTATCCTTATTCCCAGTGCCTTCACTAATCATAACAAGACCTCCCTAGACTGATCACTCTCCTTGAATGGAGTGTCACCACCAGACTCTGCAGGATGGTCTCCTCTCACCACCGTGGATAGTCTGTCTCCAGAGTAGGGGTGTTCCTGCAAGCTTCACCCGATGGCCTGGCAGTTAGAGGATCGTACCAATGGTGCCTCTGACCTGGGGTAGAAGCTGTTCGATGTGTCTTCTCCAAATACCACCCTCAACTTGGACCTGATAGTTTAATGGACCTTCACGTTCAGATCACCACGCCAGGACCCACTTGGTTTTTTCCAAATAATTCCTTGGCTAACACCAAGTCGTCCTGTCCAAACTCCTAATCTGGCTCTCTTGCTCCGTAACCTCCTGGTCATGTATCGTTGTCCTTATAACCTGATGTCCAGATATTAGGCCTTAATTATCAAACTACTCTCATGACCTCTTCAGAAAAAAAAAAACAAAAAAAAAAAAGCATTGCAGAGACGTCCGGTTACCGAATTGTGAGGCATTCCTATAAGCCATCAGGAATCGATCTAACTTTATCGGACGTGAACCTCCCTCGACTTGGATGCCCGGATTGGCTTTTTAGTGATTGGAGCGAAACGGCTCTGCTTGACCATTTGTTCTGGATATATGGAGCCCTGAATTTGTGTTTAATGCCGTTAGCCCTAACAACTTCCTGACCTCCGCGAGGTAAACTGGCTACCATTGTCTGTGACTATGATTTGGGGTAAACCATACTACTGAAAACAACAGTGCGCAAGACAGCCATTATGCGCTCGATGTTAGGCTGCTCATAATAAGCCTCTGCCATTTTGAATATGCATCAACTATGCCAGTAATAGTCTTCAAATGGACCTGCAAAATCGATATGTACGCACTCCTGGGGTTGGCTGCTGAATCCATGGGTGCAATGGTGGGTCTGGCTTGGGGTTTTCTTGTGTCGCCTGAACGCTTCCACAGGCCGCTGCTATGCTCTCAATTCTGGTTCGCATCAATGCCTGAGCCACCAAATATAGCTCGTGCTACGTATTTCATTTTGACTATCCCTATGTGCCCCTCCCCAAAAAAATGGGCCCCCCACCCTCCATATGTTACCTCGACCACTTGGACGGGGACAATCACTCGCATACCCCACATCAGAATACCCTCTCCATTGCCTCATCTTGCATACGGTTATAGAAAGGTTTCAAGTTACCCTCCCCATTTGGCAGTTTGGCTGGCCAACCCTCCAAAGTATACCGGCTACTTTTACATGTTTGATCTCTTCGGGTGTGATTCTCGTATGTCCTCTCCTCCTCACGTGAGAACGGTAAGGACTCACGTGACACACACCACCATTTCTACATTCTCTGCCCCTCCGGTTTCGTCGCGCGCGGGCAAGCGTGAGAGGCAATCGGCATTTCCATTGTCCTTAGTGTTGCGGTATTTGAGTCATAATCCAATCCAGCTAGAAATATTGCCCATCGCAACATGCGCTCTGGCAGCAATGTTTGGCAAATCTTCTTAGGACCAAACAAAGCTGTCAATGGTTTTTTTCTGTGATGAGGGTTGAATTTTGGCGCCCATACACAAACATGTGAAATTTCTTCAAGGCAACACTATCGCTAGTGCCTCTCTCTCCATTTGTGGATAATTTTGTTCTGCAGGCCCGTCAGGGACTTGAAACAAATAGAATGGTTCTCTCATCCCATCCGGATTAGTCATTTAGAGCTGCACCTATGCCTGTCTTGTACTTGCGTCATTCCCTCTACGGTGATATGGCAGCGAAGGTCGTAGTGAACCAAAAAACCCTGCAATTCCTCAGCTGCTGCTTAGAAGACTCAATGCTCTGCTGCACTTTGGCCCATTCAAATTTCGACCTTTCTCCAACAGCGCTGTCAATGGTGCTAGTACCATGGCTAGATTAGGTAGGAACTTCCGATAGTATTTTGCACATACCAGTAGCGGCGCATTTGACCCACATCAGTCGTTCTGGCAGGCATTGATTTGATCAACCTTGGTGTTTACTTGTTGTACCCCCTTACTCAATGGCATGTCCCAGTAAATCCACAGAAAAGAACAAAAAAAAACACTTCTGAAAAAGTCACATTTCCTTTCTTCAGCCTTAGACCTCTTTCCTTTAGCCTCTTTAGCACTTTGTCGAGGTTAGCCAAATGTTCCTCCTCAGTCTTACCATGTCACCAGGTATCATCCAGGTAGACTTGTACCCCTGGAAGCCTTGCAGAACTTGCTCAATTGTTGCATGCCTATGGCTGGTGCGTGGTGATTCCGAACACCACCTGTTCTTTGCACAACCTTTGTGGGTTGACAGAGTTGATTACTGTTTTGATCTTCATCAATTTTCCATTTGATTATATGCATGAGCCAAATCTAGCTTGGTGAACACCACCCCCACCACATAGTTTGCTAGTATATCTCAACATTGATAGATGGTGGGCCCCTGTTTTCAACAATGGTTGATTCGTGTTTTTTGTAGTTTCGCAGAAATTCTGACTACCCATCCTTTTTTTGGCACTGCCACAATGCTTGTCCCCCATTCACTATGGGTAACAGGGTTTAAACTCGTTTTCTGACGGCCATCTAGTTCAGCCCCACTTGCGCTTGTAAAAGCATAAGGGACCCGGTGAGGCTTTACGCATCACGGTTGGCATCGTCTTTGGTACTACTTTGCTTTCATGTCCGATAACTTCCGCTAAACAATCAGCGAAAAGCGCCTCAGCTTGCTGACGATCTGATCCACTCAATTGACTTTGAGGACCCTGTCAGGTTCAGTTGCCGACAGTCACGTCCAGTCCAACGGGACTACTCTAAGCCCATCTCTCCCTAGTACGTAGATTCAGTGCTCGACAATGTACAGCCTTAATTTGCCCCATATTGACCATATTTAACATTGACAACACTTACCCGTGGTTTGACTGCTTGCCCTGTACATCTGTATTGCTTATCCCCTGGCCATATTGACCTGCTTCAATGGTGTCATAATATGACTTGGGTACCATAGAAAACCCCAGATCTGTATCAACTTCCATATTGACAATTTGACCTCCTCGACTGATGGTGCAAAATGGCCGACATTATCCCTCATTTCCCCTCCCTGTTTTTTGAAACATAGTGAAGTTATAATTGTCGTTATTGTTCTGTTCTCTTTGCATGGTTTTTCCTCATCCAGCTTGTTGATGTCTGAGATGACTGTCCTCTCGGTTGGTCCGCTTCTGTTTTTCTTCCCATCTTTCTGGTTTCCCTTGAGCCTGTCTGGTTTGTTGCCCTTGGTTTCGACCGACCACACCCTCGATGTGGCCGTCTTGTTACAACTTCTGCTTTTGTGTTCTTGACCCACAAACGCCTGTTGGTGGTTCCTGCCGCGCGATACAACGGTCCGATTCTGCGCCCTTCTTCGGTGTCGACTTGGCCTCACGCGTTGACCTCACCTCCATGGTCGGTGAAGTGACTGAAGTCGCCAGACCTTTCATACCTGAGCACTTTCTGGCGTGGTCTCACGAGACAAGCGTATCCACCGGGGTGTGGGGGTTCGGGTCCCCTGATTGAAAGTGACGTCTCTTTATCATTCCCTTTCTCTGATTCAGTGCAGTAGCTTCATTCCTTAGGCCGCTGATAACCGTCTCCTGAGATTTTCTTCCCGTTTCTCCCCGTAGTTACAATCGAGCTCAACTTCCTGAGTTGTACCCATATTCGTTGTGGATTCCCCTGGATTTTGGTCACGACGTAGGAATTTACGTCGCTCATCCACCACCATTGGTGTAGACTTCAAGTGTCCACTAAGTACTTCTTCAATCCGAGTTGACTTGTCTGTGGGCTTTGACGGTGACACTATATTATCGTACGATTGCGTAATACTTTGGTCCCAGTGAGTGCAAGAACATGGCAAGAACCGTTTTTCTTTGTTTGCAGTCCTTCCATCTCATTCCATTTGTCCGTTAGAAAGGTTCAACCGCGCCAAATCACGTCCCATCTTCCTGCCCATCATACGTTGCGTTGAAAGTTGGGCAAAAAAGTTAGCCTAACGTTAGGCTGCATGCTCGCAGGTGGGCCCGAGATGCTGTTGGGAATCCCGTTGTAATTCCCTCAGTCTGAGCCATTTTCATATAACTTTGTGTTCTTTTACCTTGGTGCTTTTCTGCGGTTATCCGATCATTCTCGTCGCCACAACTGTTGGATATGCAGCCTTCAAACACGTCATAATAAAGAACAACAGAGCGAAGGTTTATGTGCGTCAAACGGCCATCTTGTAATTTCGGTAAGAACGCAACATGTGGCATAATACATACAAGAGCACAGAACAACTGTTGCAGCGAGTTATTGCTATATCAAGGTTTTCTCTCCGACATGACAATGGTCCAATCTCGATTGAAGCTGTTCGGAGCTGTCCGTCGCTCCCATTCTAACGTAACCTGACTAGAATTGAAAATATTACCAACGAACCATGCGCCTTGCGCTGTCATCTATTGCTATAGACTTTTGCACACGTCCACCAGATAACGTTCATATTATAAACATAACATTCATTGACTAATTTAATTGAAGCGACTGCGTCAAGGCTACAGAAATGTAACCATCGCACCAAAACGACTACCATACAATCGATTTCAGCGCTCGTAAAAATGTTGGTCCGAATTACATGCAACTTGGTGGGTTGGGACGAAAAATGTAAAAAACACGGTAAGTTTGAGGTCCACTGGAACTCGATTGGGTTGTCTCTTTTTCGCTAAAATACAGAGTATCTGATTTACGTGGAACTTAATGAGTGGGGACAAAGTTGGTCCGAAAACATGACGGTAAATTTCATGTCACCAAGGTCAAATTTGCATTTTATTCAGATTTTCTAGCTTTGTCGGATTTAAATGAAACTTGGAAATGTGAACTACAGTTGGCTTTGAACAACAGGTAGGGCATTTTCAAAAGCCCAACAATAACCAGAGATCACGGACTGAACCTTCAATGCCGCTCTCTGGTTTGAGGTCCCCAAAGCCAAGGCCTTTCTGCGAGGATATACACGTCGGCATTTACCCGCCTCAACATGTCTAGTTCCAATGTGCTTCAGAACTTATTTTGTAATTGACATGTTCATACTCTCTTGATCATAAAAAAAAAAATTAATAGACTGGTCCCACACCTCTTATTTTATGAAGAAGAACTAGAGCACCAATGGTGCTGTAGCTCAACTGCACAAGTCTAAACGAATGTCAACAATTATGTAGGCCGTTTGAAACAATGGCCCATTTTTGCCCTGTTTAATAAAAAAAATACAAAAATAAAACAAAATACAAAATGACCTTTTGAACATGATCTTCATAGGGCCTTAAAGATGTCTTATCACTGTTAAGAGTCAATAAATATTCCACACACTGAGCCACAGGGCCCACAGCACGTCCGAAAAACACAGGGCGGAGGGCGAATTCGCCTCCGAAATTTACAAAAGAGCTCTCAAAATCACATGTAGGGGGGCGAAAAAATATCAAAATATTGGGACAATTCGCCCTGAAAAATTGCATTTGGCATTGGTATGTACAAGCAACAGAGATTCTTGTTTTGCACCAATACCATCGAAATGTCAGTGTAATCACCGTAGCACCCGATCGTTTAGTAAGACCACTGTTCCATTATAAATCAACTAACATCGATCAAAATATTCAGTGAGTCGAGTCACACACGTTGGGTACAGCATTGAACCTCCCACTGCCCCCAGCACATGTTTATAACAGTACAGCATATATATACACTTACGTACGTACACTCTGCAGCGACGCAGCGGTGGCCGTGACCGTGGCCGTCAGTGCAGATCGAGTAGCGATCTGCGGGCATTCGCGTCATTAAAATGCCAATTCACCAGAAACTAAGTGTTAAGTTCTCAAATTTAATTGGGATTTCTTAGCATTATTATTTAATTGTACCCCGCCGAAACATGTCAAATTGATAGATTCCTTGCAGAAATGTATGAGAGCATGATCCTCTGATTTGTGCCAAGTCAATCCTAAAAACACCCAATTAATTGACATTATGACCACAAATTTCGGAAGAATGCTTGGGTGGCCTAATGTTACATTTGCCTATCGACAGTGTGTAGTTAGGAACACGTTTTTTTACTTGATTTTGGATCGTAGCTATCAATTGTCACCACCTCCAGACATGTAAAATCTGACAGAATTAAAAAAAGCACATGGCATGTTAACTGGCACTTCGAAACCAATATATGTTTTTGAGTGAAAATCTCACTGAGCGGACCTGAGAATGGGGGGACAACCAAGCAAAAGAATTATTGGTAGATTGGGGATCTGAGGTTTTGGTAGTGTCATAGGCTGCCATTAGCCTCAAGATTAAAATCTTGATGGTGAAAGTAAACCTTTGAAATAACACAACCAGCAGCAGTGCCTTATTCCTCTCGGCCCCACTCCACAGGTGGGTCACTGCTAACCTCATGATTAAACGTGCGGCAAGAACCCATTTACAGCCTTAGCTAGCTCAGCTACGCACAGAGGTCTTGCTCTATTGGGGGTTGTGGGGGGCATGGACCTAGTTCCCCAAAAGTTACTGTGTTACTGGTACAAGGTGAAAACAATGGGGGGGCATGTACGTGTTCTCCAGGAATGCCACCCATACAGCTCAACACAACTACACTGTCGGCAGGTCACCCGGTTTTTTTATCATTACCATAATTATTAGTAGAAGCACTCTGAAATAGCACACAAAATGAGATTGAGAGGGGCATATTTCGTAAACATAATACCAAAAATCGAGAAAGTATTTTGAACCCTGACAAGAAAACAATATACAGAAATTGAGAAAGTATTTCGAACCTTGCCCCACAGTGACACTGGCCTTGGGTTCTAAATCCCTGGGCAACCCTGAAGTACAAAGCTATCAGACCACAAGGATGACTGAACAACAGCCCTATCAACGAATGGGTAGGAGACAAGATTTCCTATATTCTATTGGGATTTGGGCCCTAGGGGTCCCAAATTCCCAATGGCCCTTTACCCATGAAGCATTACCCTGAAGTTTTAGAAAAGCAATTGAAGCTTGTGGGAGAGATGCATTTCAGGTACCATTGCGTGAAAAATTTCATGAAATGGCCCATAGGCTCAAGTAGGCAGGGCACGCGCACGCCTTTAGGATTTGGTTTTGTATCATAAGCGAACGTGTCTAGATCAAATTTTTCAAATTGTATAGCATTAACAATTTTTGCAGAGCGCTTTAAAATGCTAACACATTTGCATTGTTTTTTCTATCTATTGTTGAAGAATTTTAAGGTATAGCCTACATAGCATAGCCATATGTTTCATTTTTTAATGTTTTTCTCTTCATTCCATCAGACATATCCACTCAGTAACACCCCACCTTGCTAGGTTTGAAAAACAATTCCATTCCCTCCCCGTCAATTTCATATTGGGTATTACTTTATCATTTCGTGTGTTTACCACCACTTTTTTAAAATGTGTGTCATTAAATAATGCTACTTCCAGGATGCGACTATGTTCTTCACTTCACTTACTGTTTGCTTTAATCCTTTTGAAGAATATAATACTTTAGTTTTCTATCTCATGGAACTTAAATTGCTCACTATGAATTCAATACTTGTCACTCACGTGCATTCTGTCACAGAGGACTAATTGTCATAGCAAGGAATATTCCCTTCCATAAAAATATTCCTGTAGAGAAGATTAAAAAAAGACCTAAAGATGGAGCTCCTAGCATTGCTTTTTTAAATGAGTTAAAAAAAAAAATAAGAAGATGGTTTTCTAATGCCGCTTCTTTGATATACTGAAAACTACCGCTATTAACATGCAATATCTTTTTTTTCTAATGCCGCTCCTTTGATTATACTGAAACTACCAGCTATTAAATGCAATAACCTTCCTCATAATCATAGAACTCATAATGACACAAATCTAGTTAGAGTTCATTTTAGTTTTTTTTCAAAAGATCAGCATTGGACTAACTATTCATTGTTTAAACTAATTATCAATCAATTAAGAGAGCAATTGTGATGTGTGTCATAACATCACGTCAATGACCCCATACTTTTCTGTAATGAACTCATGAACACTCCTATCATTGAAGTGTGTTTGCTGACTGAAATCACATGATATTCCTAAGGTTATTCTTAAATCTGCAACGCCACATGTACCAAAAAGTTTGTTTTGCCCAAGCCCCCCGAAGGCAAAATCTTTATCAGCGTTTTTGTTCTGACATATTTTATGTTTTCAATGGGGGTAAGGGTTATTTTGTCAGGAAACATGCAAAATATCACAACTATCACAACACTCTCACAACAGGCACTAGGACTGTTAGGTTTAGCCTAGGCTTTTTACCTTGTAATGTGTATCAAACCTTGGTTAAAAAAAAAGTTAACCAAAAAAAAAAATTGATATTCACCTAACCCACTTATGTTTTTTTCCCTTTTTGATATGTCATGTTTTTTTAAAAGATTGCAGAATGATTCTTTTACGTTATTTACTGTGATTATTTGCCACCATAGCACATGTCATAGTGACATTTGTACTGGACCACTGTTACGCAAATGTCAATATTTTTTTGCTAACTCGGTCGGAAAACTAAAAGGGGGGCTACTCAATGCTGTGCAGTACCTTAGACTCTTCATTAAACTTTTTTATGTATGTCCTATTGAAACGATTTTAGCATTCATTGTGCACACATCGCGATTTCTGCAATGGTACAATACCTAGGACATCATAAACGCTGATATTATTTTCGTTTTTGTCTGAACAGAACATCGCCTGTTGGTCCCTATACCAAAACTTTATTTTACCATCCTTAAATTTTGACTGTGCAAATGCATTTCAGCCGATCTAATGTTTTGGCAAGATGTTATAAAGATCAGCCTCATCTTGTCGCTTTCTTATCGCAATTTTGCAATCCAAAAAACTGTGTCGCAGTCGGGCTCACTTGAGGCGCAAATTGCGATGGTCGATACCGGCTAATGCGGGCCCTGCAAGTAGGACCTTGACCAAAAATTCCTGAACACCCCAAGGAAAGAACTGGGTTGGAGGCTCATTACAGCCTGACCTCCCCCCCCCACCAAATCCTCTATGTAGGGGAGGGGGGGCAGTTCATAAGTTGACGTTACCATCTCCCCCCCAACTTGCTCCTGTGCTTAGAATGTGATTATAACTCCACATTCCCAAAATTTCGAGTTTCTTGCTTAGCATCATTGTCATTGCATCTGGTGGACATAGTCCAATGTCCTCATCACATCCACTTCCCCAGGGGCCCTCTACCCAAGGAACGTTATATGTAACTTTGGAGAAAATCATTGAAGCTTGTGGGAGGAGAATCATTTCATTTCCATTCTATGCCTTTTCAATACCAGTTGTGTGAAATTCATGAAATGGGCCCATTGGCTCAAGTAGGAACTTGGACAAAAATTCCTGTTAACACACCACCAAAGGTAAAGCTGTTAGACCTCATTATGACCCAATGTCGGCACTGTGCAACAAATTTCGTAGGAGAGAAGCATGTTTGCATAGTTCCACTTGATGGGCCCTAGGCCCACACTGGGCCTGGACCTAAATTCCTGGGCAACCATAGTCGGCAATTGGACCCCATTATGACAGACCATTAGGCACTTGCAAAAATTTGTAGGGAGATACCATTTTGCGTTTTCTATGTGGGCCCTCGGTCCAAACTGGGCCTTGAGGGCACAGAATTCCCGACCCACCTCCCATGGCCCCTCTAACCAAGGACCCTTACATGTAATTTTGAAGAACATAATTTGAATCTTGTGGGAGTATATGCATTTCAAGTACAATTGTGTGAAAAATATTCCATAAAAGGGGCCAACTGGCAATGGGACCTAAGACCAAAAATTCCTGAACACCCCCAATGTTACGGCTGATAAACTATCCTATGACCGCATGTCAAGCACTGGTGCACGGCCTAACCTCCCCTACGAGGATGCCGGGAGGGTCGCAGGAGCGTCAAGCCGTAGGGCCCCGGAACAACGGCCGCTCTAAACTGTCTGAAAAAAAACGCGAAACCTGGTTGAAACATCGCCCCGTAGGGCTCGCGGCTTGGCTATCCAATGTAAACTCTCTGCCTATCCGCTATCCGAATCCGAGCAGAGAACTTCCTGGGGAGATGTTGACGATGTAGGCTGTGCCTTTAGGCTTGGAGCGATCCCTGATCCCCTGGATCCCCCTGGCGCGCTGGTCTGATGCCTAAGCCTCCAACCGGACCCCTCCGGATCCGCGGCCCCGCTGGACCGTTCCCGAACGCACTCGTCGGGGCCTCCGGCCGTTTCGAGGTGTAAACCACACCCCGATCGGACCCGGCTGGGGCCGCCCCCGACTTTCTTGTCGGGGACGCCCCGGGCCGTCCCCGAAGTGTAAAACGACACCACCACCCCGTTCGGACCTGGCTGGGCCGGCCGACCTTGCTTGTGTCGGGACCCCCCCCTCCGGGCCGTTCCCAGGTGAACCACACCTCGATCGACCCAGCTGGGGGCCCCTACCTCTCCTGTCGGGACCTCCGGGCCGTCCCCAGGTGTAACGACACCCCTCGGGCCCGGCTGGGGCCGCCCCGACCTCTCCTGTCGGGACCCCCCGGGCCGTCCCGAGGTTTACGACACCCCCGTCGGACCCGGCAGGGCCGGCGCCGAACCTTAACAGTCGGGCCCTTGAGACCAGGCAAAGACGAGCTGCACCGCGCGTACGCCCGCCCCCGCCCATGGTCGGCCCCGACCTTCACCTGTCGGACCTCCGGACCCGTCCTGAGTGTAACAACACCGCCGTTCGGGTGTCCCGGCGCCGAGGGAGGACCATGCAGAGCCGGCCTCCTCGACGTGCGAGAAGATCGAGCCACCTCACCCCTCGGCCCGCCCGCCGGCTTTAGGGTCGGCTGACCCAGAGCTCTCTGCCTGTGGGACTTACGGTGCTAACGGCACCTGCCCACGGGCCCCGGAAGGGGCAAAGCTCGGGAACGCCTCGCTTCGAGCACAGGCCCCATCTCACTGGGTCTCTGCCGTCGGGGAGGTGGAGTCTTTAGCTGGCGGCCGCCGCACAGCGTCCTCGGGTCCCAGGTAGCGAATGGCCGGAAGGTAGTAGGCCGCACCCACTTCCGTATATGAGGAAAGTGTCCCGCTACTGGGGTAAAATATCCTTCAGAGTATACCTCTCCGAACGATTATACAATAACCAAGATCACAAATAGGAAGTTCACTTCCGATCATGAATGGATATGTCATAAAAACAGAGTGTAATGGCAGTATAAGATTATCAAAAAATACTAACATCAGCCGATACGGGAAGATATCCGTCAGGAGTATACCTCTCCCCCAAAACCCCCCCCGACAACCGATAGGACAAAACACACAATATAACAAATAGGCAATCACTTCGAATGAAAATTGATATGTCATAATACGAGGGTATTGCAGTATAAGATTATAAAAAATACCATAACATTCACCGATAACGAACGGCATGAAATGTGATATGTCATACACGAGGGTATTTAACTGCAAGTATAAGATATACAGCAAAATACATAAATCAGAGCGATAACGAACGGTATGACCATAGTGACACTTATCACAGATCGAATCATTTACGACCTGAATGCGAATGTCATAACACGGGTGTATACTGTATAAGGACTATACGAAATTTACAAAAATCATCGGCTCTGGTAACAATATCACAAATAGGAATCACTTCCCACATGAGAAGCGGAAATTGTCATAGTACGAGTGTAGGCGCAAGTATAAAGAATATACAAAATACAAACCACGCCGATAAAGAAACGGTATTAACAAAAAGCATCTCACCA
Source organism: Sclerodactyla briareus (assembly GCA_026419785.1). Lineage (NCBI taxonomy): Eukaryota > Metazoa > Echinodermata > Holothuroidea > Dendrochirotida > Sclerodactylidae > Sclerodactyla > Sclerodactyla briareus. The sequence goes on along the minus strand of JAODTK010005750.1, from coordinate 184,034 downwards.
GAAGGAATCACTTCCGACTGAGATGAGAAAATGTCATAAAACCGTAGTGTATTGCAGTATAAGACTATAAAAAAATACCAAAGTTATCGGGCGCGGTAACGAACTTACGAAAGACGAGTTAACTTAGACTCCAAGTTAAGTTAACGAACAAAGTATCCACCATCCCCGCTCTCACCCGTGCTGAGTAACATTCCCTAGCGCCGCGCGCGGAGAGACCACCACCGGGAGAAGGGGAAGGGAGGAGAAGGGGAAAAACCCAAGGGAGGGAGGGGGAGGGAGAGGGGGGGGGGGGCTCAAGCTAGGGGGGAAAGCACCCGGACAAACAGTCCAGCCCTACTGATCCTAACACAATAGGAGCCCACACACCCAGGGTGTAGGCTACGGGGAAGGCCAGCCCCAACCCTACGTGTGCTAGAGCAGCTAGGCTAAATATGGACTTACGCAAAACGGGATCGAGCAGGAGATAAATTCAAACCAATATCACGCAAACCGCTAAGATAAACATATTCCTGATAGACGACGTCGGAAGAAAATTGCTCCTCGCAAGATTCTGAATGTCGATTGGAAGCAGATGGGTGATTGTCGGCGATGAAAAAGCGAAAAATTCTTAGCCAAGATGCTATGAACTTAACGTTCACTGGCAAAATAAGAAGGACGAAGGGTGCCAGCCGGGGACTACTGTAAGTTGCCAGATGGTGCAAAGGCGCGGGTGGGGTGCAAGTGCAATATGGGTAAGCTTGAGAACTGAATAGATTGTCAGCACTGTGCCTGAAATTTGTAAGAGGAGTTCCTAGCCATTTGCATAATTCCCATATGACGGGCCCCAGGCCACACACTGGGCCTTGGGGACCTAAATCCCTGGGCGCTCTAGGCGGTACGCCTATTAGACCACCATTATGACTGGAAATCAGCACTGTGCACTTAAAATTGGGATGAGATACAAGATTTTGCGGGTATTAATTAAATGGGCCCAAGGGCCCACAACTGGGCCTCGAGCCCAACATTCCCGAACACCTCTATGGCCCTCCACCCAAGGACCATTAATGAACTTGAAGAGCATCAATGGAATCTTGTGGGAGGAGATGCATTTCACAAGTAAATGGTGTGAAATTCACAAAATGGACCTCGGGCCCAAATGGGACCTTGGACCAAAAATTCCTGAACACCCAAAGGTAGGCTGTTAGACCATCATTATGACCAAACATCGCACTGTGCAACAAAATTTGTAGGAGATAATTTTGAAATTTCACAAATAATGGCTTAATGCCCCTTAATGACCTTTGACCCTTGACCTTCACAAAGTAAAAAAACATGTCCCATAGGTCAATAAACATCGGGTCCAAGTTTGGTCGGACATCCATCATCAGATTGGACTGTTGGGCCAAAAAAGCCATTGTTGACACACTGGATAGATAGATAAGAGTGGCATGCAGATTCCAATAGCTCACGCGCCACATAGCTGGTTTGAGCTAAAAATCTTGTTAAAACCTGGTGACGGATGGACGGCATTCGGTGCAGAGGCTTTTTTGGCCAAAATGACCCCTAGATGACCGTTGACCTCAATTCCCTGAACAACCCTGTATGTAACATTAGTCACTGACAATACTGTGGCCGAGTTTCATGAACAACCGATTCAAGCTGTTGGAGAAACATTTTGCAGTTTTTTCACAAAATGGCCGAAATTCGACCCCTAGATTACTTTTTGACCTCAACTTCCTGAATTGTGTTAGCGCTAAGGAATCAAGTCAGGAAGGATTTCCCACCTTAGAATTTCGGAGAGGATTTCCAAAATCGAAGAGGGATTGTTTCTCAACATCTGCATTTTAGGTTCAGGTATGAGCGCATTCAATAGAATGGGAGGTAATTTCCCTCCCACCTTAACTTGCCTCAATCGCGGCGAGTTAAACTGATAAAATTGCCAAGTCCCTCCAGGGCTCTGTGCCGTCCGGCGCAGTGCTGCGGGCGGTGCCCGATTTTTTCTTTTTCGAAGACTTTGGTTGATTGGTTATTCAGATACTCGGTTTTTTCTGTTGACTTAGTCAGTCGGTTATCTGTAAAACCGAGTCTCACACCAAACCCGGTCAAACCGGTTGTTCACAGATTGACCGCCTACCCATGCAGCCTTAGTCTTGATGATAGCCATGGGCTATATATGACCTCCCATTACCTGCTGTTACAAATTTGGCTGATTGACCAAGAGGGTCTCTCCGATGAGAGTGCCAGCCAATAACCAACTTTATTCCTTGAAACTGTCCGAGATTGGGACACCCTCCCGCAAGACATTTCAGCGTCAAATGCAGTTCAAAAAGGTGTCATCAAATTGGGTGTTCAACTTTTCAAGTTTTTTCTCGTTGGTGCGCATATCATGACTAGGACCCTTCCACACACCTTGTTAAGTTGCTGAAAGGCTTTACGAGTATTTTCAGAGCCTAGTCTCTTTCTTCTTTGCTCGTTCTATGGGTTTTGGGGGGAAAAAAACACATCCCGCTCATGGACATTATGCCTAAGCTCACCACGCACGCATCAGAGGTAGCCTAGTCTCAAGCCCATCATTTTTTTTAGAACTGAAGTAGAAGTAAGGGCCTAGCTATATCATGCTGAAGTTGGGGGCTTCTGCTCATTTCCGGAATCGATCCAGGGGCCTCCACTCTCCCGGCCCTAATATTTCTAATCCAACTTCAAGCCTGGTATTTGGCATCATGTGGGACGTAGTCCTAGCTAGCTGCCTGCGTCGACGCTGGCTTTAGTACCTGTACCGAAGCCTGCGTTCACAACTCAAGCTCAAGGCCTAGGCTGTTATTTAGGTTAGCGCTGAGTGGCCAACTTTCTGTTTCCACTTACAGTTTCTACAAGCTTGCTCTAATATAACCATAATACCATTATTGTAGTTAAGAAACGTTTAGAACTTATTCATTCCCCTCTATTGGTCTTGCGGCAGGTGAGAAATTACCAATATTTACCCGACTCAGTCAGATCTCTTTCACTTACCACAAATTGACGGTTGCATAAGACACCTTCACAGTTGTTGTTTGCGTTGCCACTCTTCAAGTTATGAATAATCAGCAGATTTTCTATAGTAATGTCTGCATGTGCCCAATATGATAATAGATCGCCAAAATTGAGCCCTGAGTGGCAACACTTCTGTTTACCAAAACTATGTTCCAAACAAGACAAGCTGGGAAAAACAAGTGGTTAATTTCCCAATTATTACAGTCAAAATTAGCTTGTAAGTATCAACTTCATACTAATAATTTAACATTGTATTGGATTAGAATGTCTTGAATGAGGTTTTGAAAGGTTATATAGGCTGTGTAATCGAGTGAAATTGGAGGCATAGGTGATGCGGATTTCGTCACCTTCATGGGAAGTGCTACAGTAAATTTCTTCCTGATACGTGCTAGGCAGGCCTAGCCTAGGTCTAACTTTAGTTTAGGCTGGTTCACCGGGAAAAGGCATATTTTTATAGGCCTAGGCCTACTGCCCACACAGTGAACGTGTGCAGGCTCGCACAAATCATCGTCCTTCATTTTCCTTCATTTTCCTCCCCACCTGTTATTAATTAGCCAAGGCTCACTAACGTTAGTTTACTCACCACCTTGTATGGAGGTTTGGTTGATGGTGGCATTGTGTATTTGTGTAGTATCTGAGGTGTAAGCTGAGATACCGTACACTAACCCTTGATAGTTATTGGCACTGCAACTAAGCGCCGATACTTGACAGACGTAAAGCCGGTTCCCACAGTGCCTGGCCACGTTTGAAAGGGCCGTTTTGCAGGTCTTCATTTCTTTGATAATAGGGGACATTGTGGTTTACTAATTAATAGGGACTACAAATTTTGTTCCATGAACGTATTCGGGAAGATATTCATTATTTCAGGGTGCATTAGCAAAAAAATGAATAAAACGTCATATAGAGCTTAACTAGTTAAGAAAGTTGTACTAACGAACAATACTAATTCGATTCAAGCATGTATAAAAACAAATATCTCCCGATTTTAATTTGGTACAGCTCAGTCTGAGCCTATGGACTGTGAATTTCTGATTGTTGTATTCGCTATCAGCCGAGCTTGTTTTTTCCAATAAGGTATCGCTACAGTTTGATAATTGGAAATTAACGTCATGAAACCGATCACGACAGGTGGAAAGATTGGCACAGGAGAGAATGACCAAAATGTCACAAGTCACTTGATTTTGGTACGAAATCACTAACACGTCTCAAGAAGTGAGGGTTGCCAATTCCAAAGTAACCTACCTACATTTAACAGAATATTATGGACAGACCGGGATGATGCTGACCATTAGCGTTGTCGTATTGGGCTAGCCTGCTAAAGCAGACGATAATGGATAAGCCGCCTAAAATAGAGGGGGCTATCGCTCTTTAGTATTATACCACGGTCGAATATCCCCAACATCTCGTCTGCAGGACTCGTTTGACAAATCCAAGAAAATTGGGATTTTGCTTATTACGATTCAGGTGACGTAGATGTCAGTCACAGTACACACGGGCGTTGATATAGATGTGAGCAACCCTGAAAGATTCCGCGGAAATCGCCCAATATAAGGTCTGAATATTACAGAAGACTTTCAATAACATTTTACAACACCGAAAATGAAAATTTAATCGACGAATGATGGCATTGAAGCCTAAAATTGAGGCGAATCACTGTTTCGCTAGTGGCAGGGTATTGCGGCTTGTTTGGTACCGCCGATACGTTCAGAAAATATGAATCTTCAAATGGGCAAATGAAACAGAATATCATCTAACGATGCGGAACTTGGTTGAGGTATCTACATACTTACAATTCAGCCAATAGAGTATTTTCCAGCAACATGGCCGTTACCCGTAATCTAGTAAGAGAGAGAATGTTCCGATTGCGCAATCACCTTGATTATCGACCAAGACCGACCCACCTAGCACCGCCCATGATACAGCTCGACAGCGAGCAGAAAGAAGTCGCACAGGCGTTTTGTTTAGCAAATCACCGATTGGTTAAAGGGCCACTCTGCGCATATGTGAATGAGGCTGATACGAGGTGAACGAAGTCAAACGCCTGTTTCAACAGGCTAATTGGGCCTGCCGGATCCGTTGCGAGGACCGTTACAAGTCTGGTCATAGTATGACCGCACAAACAGCGCATTGTAGTATGTATGTATGTATGTATGTATGTATGTTGTATGTATGTATGTATGTATGTTATGTATGTATGTTGGATGTTGTACATGTAGTATGTATGCATAGGCGTGATTTCCGTTGAAGATTGGGGGAGGGGGGACGATGGAACTTGTAGTCTACTACGCTGAGCGCCACCATTGGTTGGCTCGAGCATCCAAGAATTTTGGCACATGAACCCCCTCAGATGGCAGTAGGGCACTTCGCATGTCTAAAACGGTGTCGTGGAGGAAGGTTTTTTCTTGTGTACTCCAATCATTGGCTTACGAAAATTAAACCGAAGTGGTGATGCATTGTTACTACTTCTGTGTTATTTAGCAGTGGTGATGCACTGGTTCTTTCCACCTCTGTGCGTTAGTGTGGGCCGTGGTGATGGACAGGTTGTAACTCATCTCTATGCATTAGTTTGACAGTGGCGATGCACAGGTTGTTACCACCTCTATGCGTTAGTTCGGAAGTGATATACACGGTCTTATTACCTCTATGCGTTAGTTGTGGGAGTGGGTGGTGCACAGGGCGTTACCACACCTCTATGCGTAGTTCGCAGTGGTGAGACTGGGGGGGGGGGGGGGGGGGGGTCCGTTACCACATCATGTGTTAGTTCGGCATGGTGATGCAGAGGTTGTTAAGTACTGCATACGTTAGCTCGGTAGTGGTGAGGCAAATATGCTATGCTACCGACCCCTCAGACTTAGAAATACATTGAAATTGTATAATTATAATGACATTTTTATGAGGTTCAAATTACAAGATTTATATCTCTTCTTGTTCATGACTGGCCCCCCCCCCTGTTTTTAATATGCTAGTTTGTTCTTTATAATAACCAATTAATCCATCATATTGTATCGCTTCATAGAAACATGACAGATACAGGTTCTCATACAAGCTTGCGTTTATGTCCTCTTGAAGGATTCTGCCGACTTAAATAACCATTCGATTGGTTAAATGAGGTTGAAAACTGCCCTATTGCCTATACGTCCTGCAGAAAACACTGCGTCCCGGCCAGGGATGCAGATTGGATATTTATGAGATTTTTCCCATCATTGTTTCCGAGTTTGCGGTTTCTGCAAGGCCAGGTTTTGACCCGCCATCACGGGTATGGACGACCGCGGCATTCCCATCTTCACTGTTGAACCTAATATAATACGCGAAAGCTCAATAAATTGGTTGTTATCTAAGTCATATCCCCTCGGCCCTACCACTGATTGAATATATCACATAGTCCAAGGGCGGCGATTTGTGTTGGCGGTTGGATGACGGACAAGTAATACCATCTAAGCGGAGCACCACAGGTTGACGCGTAGCGTACAAGAAAAATCGCCTGTCAAACCCCCTGGTTTTGCAAGGAACGGCACTTCCCATGCCGTATGGGACAGTCAGGGCGCATTCCTGACATGATAACAATTTTTATTTCAGGAAAGGGTTCTCCAAAAACTTATCGCCTTAGGATCAATTTCAAGGTTTGCATTGGGTCTGTGACTTCTGAAATGTACGATCAGTGAGGTTTCAGTCATGAAAGGATCAATCGAAGGCAATGCCACAACCACTACGCTCGCGCGGAGCGCGAGATTTTGGCAGGATCCGATTTGACCAAGTATCGACATTGCACTGACCCCTCTCTGACCTATCACTTACGATAGGGCAGGCCTGAGTTTTTCACTCAAAGATCACGGCCCCCGTTTTTATCTTCTTACGGACATTTCTACATGGAGCCAGACTTGTGGTCAGATAAGCATATCACAGAAGTAAAACCAATTGCGCGCGGAGCGCGCGCGAAAATTTCACACTTTTGGATATTCCATCTCAAAGACAGCTAGGCATCTTTGGATATAAACTGTCTTCACCAAAAAATGTCATGTCTTTGCACGAATTGTGGCGTTTCCTGGCCGGATCTTCGATGGTCATTTTATGGAGTTTCCACCCGCACCGTGTGCCTGCCCCCCTTAGTATGTGCACCGTGCGCGCAACCAACTTTCCAAAAAAGTCGCGCGACCCCATAAATGATTGCCGAATAATAATAATAATAATGACCGGTGCTTATATAGCGCTTAATCACAGACATCTAAGAGCATTACAAAGATAGAAAACAAAAGTTAGTGAAAGTAATTTACAAACATATGGGTTTTAAATTAGCAGATAGACCATATTTTGCCAAAAAAAAAAGTTCACAGGTCCCACCAGGAGGTAGACTTAGCCCAGTCGCCCCAACATTCCTCCCTTCAACGACAACAAAGTTACACTTTTGGGCATTCCATCAAACATTCAGGCAATATTTGGACTTCACTTTTCTCGACGAGAGCCTATTTTAATTCCCAGGAAATTTTCTTATTGACTTGATTATTGTCTCAACACGAAAATCGGCGGCGGACGCGGGCGCTGTGGTTGCTGCGAAGGTAAAACCGTATTTCCAGGGCGGGCGGGGGGGGGGGGGGAGGGGGGGGGGCTTCAGCTCCCTTTCAGCAAATTGCCATTTGTACGTGTCATCCCCCCCCCCCTCTCTCCTTGTGAATTAGTCCGGTGAATATCGGTCGACACCTGTTTAGATTATTATTTCAGGACTCTTTGAAATGCGACGGCCGGGTATATGTTGAGTATTTGATGAGCAGCTTGTCACGTATTTTCTTCCCCAAATAACAGGTTAGCTTGATGATATCATCAACCGGGTCTCATTATCATCCATATAGGCAATCGGCATCCATTTACTGGGAACGCGATGTGGAAAATTACTATTTGGTATAACTCCCCAGCGAACACAAAAACGTTGTTAAAACGCTATGAAAAAGTTTTGTCAAATGTTCTAGAAACATTCTTTCGTGGTGTAATAACTGATTATTATAATTCATGAACATTTTTGGCAACATTATATTCGTTACAACATATTACAACATTATTAAAACGTTGAAAACATGTTTCGACTATTCAAAATGTAATAAAATGTTTTAATGCACCACATTTAACGTTATGAAAACATTTTCGGAGGCTCTTTTTCAAAATGTTATGAAAACGTTTTGTGTTTACTGGGTGATCCTCGGTTGAAGGTGTTCTTTGTTCTCAGTATTATGCAGGGATACCGAAACACAATTAGAAGCGGTCTATATGTACTGTTTCTTCTTGAATGATAGCTGGTTATGATACATTTTACGTTGTCCGCATGGGGCAAATCTATCGGGGTTTTAGTTAGCAAAAGGAGCAAGGGCACAGCTCAGCCACTGCCTGAAAGTTGGGGGGTCAAGAGCAATTTGAGGGGTCCGAAGCAGTGATGGGAAACATTTTGTGTGTGAAAAAATCATCATGTATGGAGGCCTTCTCTAAAGTTGGGGGGTCATGACCCCCGGACCCCCTTAGTGGCTGCGCCCCTGAAAAGGAGCAGAGGGTGAAGGCCCGTGTCACAGCTAGGTGTTCTATTTTGGGTTTTGGTGTACAACAGATAAGTTTTAATGACTGTTTGGGAACTTACGCCACTGGGCTTGTAAAACGATACATCTGATGTTGCCAGGCGTCGGTATCAACGAGGTTCGTGTGTTATAATTATGTGTTTTATATGTAGTCCCCTCCCCCATATCCGTCATCAAGTTCACCCCCCCCCCCCGGCCACTGTTCCCATGCGAATCGTCTGGATAATTTTTTCAGAATTTTCATCAACCAAAATCACGATGAAATATGTTCCAAATGAGCCCCAGATTGCACTAGAGAGCATCTAGAATCATACAGCTTCAGGAACCCTAAGGCAGCCCCAGCTGGGGACCCACGCCGAAGGGACTTCACGCTACGCGCTCGTAGTTGGTCTGCCTGCACTCGATTCACAACCCCGTCTGATACCTCCGAATTTGGAATATAATAAACTAGGAGTTCATAGGTGCGGATACAGAGTGCGGTGACTGCGGTGACTGCGGTCACTGTAAAGCCGCGTTTCCATGCACGCGGGCGGGCGGGTCGGAGGGCGTCTAAAATTAAAATCGCTCATCGTTATTTTCAATGGAGCCGTTTCCATGCACGCGAGCGGGTGGGCGGGTGGGCGGGCGGGCGGGCGGGCGGCGTTTTCTCGAATCGGTCATGTAGCGATTTTTTCCGCCCGCCCGCGTGTCCGCGTGGTATTTCGCAATCAATTCCCGGGGATTTCCCTGCTTGAAGCCGGATAATGGAGAGTAGAGGACAATTTTAGGTTCGAGTAATGTTCCAAACAACATTCATAACTGTTTCAACACTAGGGATGGGATTTTATACAGATTGTGTCTAGATTCAACGGCCAGACACCTATTTGAACACATATTTACATGTTTAAAACCGATGATATGTCAAGTATTTGCTAATAAATCTCCAAAACATGTCAATTGTGAAGTTTTAATGGTTGGCCGTAATCGTTGACATTCAGAACAATGGTTTTCAGAAAATAAACACCGGTGTTTAGGTTTAAACACTAGTATGCGTCCGGTGTTTGACAAGAACGACAACGACAACAACGACAACAACAACAACGACAACGACGACAACGACGACAACGACGACAACAACGACGACAACAACGACAACAACGACAACAACGACAACAACGACAACAACAACAACGACAACAACGACAACAACAACAACAATAATAACAATAATAACAATAATAACAATAATAATAATAACAATATTGATAATAGTAGGCTACATCGGTTCTTATATAGCGCATATACACAATGAAAGTGAGAAGAGGTGCGTGACTCGAGAAAACGCCCGCCTTCCCGCGTGCATGGAAAGGAATCTTCCAAAACGCCCGCCCGCCCGCCCGCCCGCGTGCATGGAAAGGCAAGCTTAAGATGCATTTCGCCATGGAGAATATCTTTTCGAGAAAGGAATAAACCTGAATATTTATATAGCTCATTGTCGCTTGGGTATACATCGGTAATTTTGTCTAAAAACCAGAACTATCTAGGCTCAGTGAACCAATTCTGATTTAATCATTCAGAGCTAGACTCTCCGCGTTTTTTTGCGTGAATCCGACAGCACCGGAATCATGCCGCATCCCGCATTCACACCTACGGGACCCAGGACCCTGTTGGGGCCTATTAGCCTAAGATTGAACCCCAAGTATGAGACTTGATCATGCACCAACACACAAACACACATACACTATCATGACATCATAGAGAAGATGTCCATGCCTCTCATGGCGTGGGCCAGGGTGGGTGGGGGGGGGGCTCTGAAACTTTTATGAGGGTCCCCACACATACTTACCCATACTTCCCCCTCCCCCACAAGTGCTCATCAGTGTTTGGAGGGACTCCTCCCCCTGACTTTCAACATGTAGTCGTGACACGATGTGTCCTTGCTTGACTCAGCTCGTCTCTCATCTCCAGCACAGGGGGGACATATAAGTTTAGAACCATCCATAAGGAGCGCCACCATCAATTGGCGCGTAGCGGACAGGGAAAATGTTCGTTTCACAGACCCCCAGATTACAGGAAACGGCACTTCCAGGGCCATTTGGCAGTAGGCAATTGGAATCCCTAGAATTGACAATTATTTTTAGAAATATAGTTGTTGTTTTTTAACTTTTTCTCCGCAGTGACCGAAGTTTTCTACCGGGGGTTCACTCCTGGCCAGTATCATGACATCACTTTACTCCATATAAATATTATGATTCGACCAAGTCCAGAAGATCGGTAATTGGCAACTCACATCATTCACATGATGTAAATATTAGTAGCAACTAGCATTATCGCTAACACACAGTATAGTGCACTGCACTGTACTGTATTGCAGTGGCGATTGAAATCGAATGCTAACTAAGTGCAGGCCTGATAAACGGGGAGTAGGAGTGTAAAAATTTCATCATGTATTCGATGCAAGAGATGAGTTTTAACATAAACGATGGCTACTTAGAAGGCATGGTTAGAGGGTTCAAAGGTGGAATTCTGCGTCAGGCTGATTACTTGAATCTCGGACAATGCGAAATTTTAGAAGGTACTGTATTTTATTCCGTTCACCTTTGTAGCGAGTTTTTACACAAATCCAATACATTTAGGCTGAGCTAAGCTAACGAACTTAAGGAATCAATATAAATAACACTAACAACTAGTAACACTAGCTGGCTAATTAGGCTCAATATTTTGAGAACCATTAAGATTCAGTAGTGTTGGACTCTTCACTTAAGGTCAATTGCAGAATACCCGCACTCTTCCAACCACTGTCGTCTCAATGGAGTGTTCATGCTTGGAGTGCACTTCACTGTGTGTGCTTTGAACTAAAGTCTGTAGTTGCGGGGTATTTCAATTGCTCCCTCTCCATGGCCTAGGCCTAGTCTCCCTTCTTGTGTAGGAAAGGGCTGCACGAGGAAGTCTACACTCTAGTCTGTTGGAGCAGCGGAATTCTCAACCCTGCCCCGTTACCCAGGGCATCTTCGAAAAGAGCAGGCGAGAATCGCCGTTGTCGTCCATCATCCAAAAGTGGAGCCTCTCGCCTGCTCTTTTCGAAGAGAGAGTTGCCCTGGGTAACGGCAGGGTGGAGAATTCCTGCTTCTGCTCCAACAGACTAGAGTGTAGCTCACTCGTTGAAGCCACTTTCCTACACAAAAAGGAAGGACTATGCTAGGCCATGAGAGGTATTATGGAATATGGATGAATAATTAGGCACCGGGATTTTGCGGGATCGCGCAAATCGTGCCAAAAAATAACACATTTCTAGTCTTCGTCGCGCATTTTACAATCCATCGCCCATTTATGGTGTTAGTGAATACCAGATTTTCGTCATTTTAAAAAAATCCCTAAAACAAACTAGGATTACCCAGTAAAATCCAAAGCACCAAGAATTGCTAGTGCTGAAGAACCTAAAAATTACACAGCACAGGCCCAGTAGTCAGCAGAACTGCCGTTTACTCACCTTCCCCGGGTAGTTGCAGTTCAAACAGTTTTCGATGTCAGTTTTAAAAGTTCATTTAAGCGAACGGCATACCGCACATCAATCACTCACTTCACAGCCAGCCATTGCACTGTACTGTGTCATTACTCATAACATATGACTCACTGCTGCAGTACACACACCGCGTACCATATCAACAGATCAATGTCACATCCGATAATTTTGTGCTACAATTATGCACCATCAACATTCCTGCACAGACTGTCACCGGCCCGCGGGATTTTGTGAGCGGGAACGATCACAGGTGAACCGGACACGGTAGTGAGGGATATAAATTTCTTTCTCTGTAGTAGTGTATTGCGTGCACTGAGGACATGTCTGAAAGTTGTGTGTTACCTGTTAAATTCCTATCACTGTAGTCAATGAAACTTTCTGTATGCAGTGCACTATAAATACATTGGTGATCCCTGTGCGGCAATGTTCTGGTCAGTTTATTCACCCCGCTTAGACAAGAAGTGCTCTGATTAGCCAGATTGCCTAATTTTAGTGATGTGGAGGGATCACGAAGGGCCTAACTGCCCCCATGGTACGGACTTTTATCGGCATATTGCTAATAATTAGCAAATCGGCGGTCCCTGATCCATAAAGGCATGGGCATGAAAGTGCTCCTGTTAGGTTTTTTGCCGTATGCATACGTGATCGTGTCGTAAATTGTGATCGTGTAGTTAGATCAAGTTTCATTTTTTTTTTTTTTTACCCCAATTCGAAATATTTTCCAAATTGGCAGTCGTTATGTGACCTTAAAAATGATCTTTGAAGAATCAATTGCTTTTTAAATGCAACTTCCAGAATGTAGGTTGTTACTTAGAGATAAATTACATTTTTTGCAAATTTTGCGAGCACTACTTGCGATTCTTCCTTTTGCTTCCAAGAAGCATGCGTTTGTCATGGTTGTTTAGTGTTAAATACTGTACTCTGAATTCGCAATTGCCACCGAACGCGCCTTAGCCATTCAAATCGTGCAAACTCCCAGTGCCTAGCATAACATATACGAATGTTAGTCAACTCGCCGCAAAACAACCTCGCCGCACGTATAACTCTCAACTCGCCACATGTAGAACAGTGACGTTTGTGTTTCAATGCCAGTCGAGTGTCATGGCATAAGGTGCGTGACAGTGACGGTTCGTCTCAACTGAATCGATCAAGCCGCAACGTACTTTCTTCTGAAATTTGATAACCTATGGCAAGTAGCCTATAATTTGGGCGAATGTTTTTTGTCAAATCTTGGCCGCTTTGAAAATGTTGATTGAAATAAAGAAATAATGACAACATGTTGTGTCGCTTGCCATACTCTTCTATAATTGGCAAAAATTCCCAGGAATGTGAATGCAGAAAAGGGGGGGAAAAAGGAAAGAGGAAGAGAAGGGGGAAGGAAAGAAAAAGGAGAAGCGGGAAAGGAAGAGCAGAAGAAGAAGAATAAGGGAAGAAAATAGGGAAAGGGTTACAAGAGAGCTAGAATTTGCCATAGAATGGGAGGGGGGCTGGAAGGGCAAACAAAGAAAGGGAAATATGTCAGAAATCTAAATTATTATTATTATTACAGTAGAAACACGTAAAACTAGTACCAAGCACGGTATATATATATAACGTTAATACTTAATAGGCCTACAACAACCTACGCGTACAAAGGCTGAATATTATAGGCGAAGCTTACTAGTGTAAACTGTTACTGCCTTGGAAGTTACCAGTCCGGTGTTGCATATATGCGCTGAAATTATGCTGCCACCAGGAGGAGGCCAGGCGGTTGATAGGATGCGGCAGGTGGAGCGGCTACTGGGGCACCATGTTTTTTGACAGGTGGTCATCTTTGATTCTCCACAAAAGTCACTAACGGGACATAACAAATTGATGTGGTGGGGGTCATGCTGAGCCATTGGTGAAGGCAAATGCATTCCCTCCATAAATGGGAATGGGTGTGGTCTAGAGGCGGGGAAAGGGGCGGGGGTGAGAGAACCTGGAGGGTGTGTGCAGGCTTTGATGTCAGGGTGTGGGGGCTTTCTTCTCTCTTTATCAAGTTGGATTATCATTGCTTTGATATGGTGTAGTAGTCATTCTTACAGTATTACCATTCATGCAGTGACCCTTAATGCACACAGGGTGGTTTTCCCTTTCGCAAACAACAGCTGTTTGCTGGCAAAAAATGTAAGGAATGTGGAAGGCTTCTTCCCAGTACATTTGGCTACTGGAAAATTTTGCAATTCGGAAGAAACTCGAAATCTCAATTTGACACCCAACTTATTGGTTTCTTTGCCAGGAAATTTCCTCCTTATCCCTGTATATTTATGTATCTTCCAGTCCTGACCACAATCATGCAAATGTGATTCCTGACTTTTTCAGAGATATCATGAATTGGTTTCCTGGAACAAAGTTAGTACCATAGTGAAAAAGGTCCACATCAGCCCTCCAATAATTGGCTGAATAATATCCTCTATCTCGTCTCCCTGCTATCTACCTTTGATGGCTTAACTGACTTAACTGAAAGTTATTCTTGGTTAACTCTTTCACAGATTTAGAACTCACCTCAGAGACACGGACTATGGCAAGTTCCTACAGAATGAACACTCTCCACTTACTGTGTCTGTTATCGACGACAAGCTCAAAGAGAAAACTGGTAGTAGATTTCAGTACCTTCGCAAGCAGTATGTGAACCATGTCAAAATTTCTTGAGTTACATAACGATAGTGAACTATTGCCTATTGTTATTGAGTATTGATCATGCTACATGACAATATTATATTTACTCATATGCAGGTTTGTAAGAATAGGGCTGCTTTCGAACCAAGTGAAGCAGGACATCTGATCAACATTATGTTTGCTTTATTCTGATCAGTGATGCTTCAACAAGGCCTCCACACCTTGGAGAAAGGTTGGCGGCGATTTCCACACCTGGAAGTTCGAAGGGCCTCATGCCAGAGGGCTGGTATTAAAAAGAATGGGGTATTTGACACAATCGAAATGAGATTCAGCGAGAGACAATTTTAACAGAAGAATAGAACTGAAACTGAACAAATGTTTGGGATTATGAGACAAAACGATTGCTTCCCGCCAGTCACCTTTTAGAACGGGTTTAGCACGTCGGTATAGAGTGTGGGTCACCACCTGGCATTCCTGTCGGGTCATACCAAAGACTTCACCAAATGGTACCTTTTGTCTTTTTGCTGGGCGCTCAGCATGAGAGACTAGAGCAGGGGGAAAGGGGGCTAGGCATTGGTTGGATTGCTGACGGCTGATTACCTACACCTCCAGATAAGGGGTACTGCCAAAGAGCTTCGACGCATTCGGGTACCTGGTGGAGGACCCACAGCTAACAATTGGTGCAGTATCTAGGTCGGCACCCTTGCCAGATCCCAAGTCTATCGGTTTGGTTCCTGCCTGGAGCATCTCATGGAAGCGGAATAACATCAGGGGAGTGCATTAGGAGAATTGGATTAGCTCAGTCCGTAGCGCTCCAGATGTTGATTGTTAGATTGTGAGTAGAAACTCCCCAGACCGATCAGTTTTTCGAGGTGTCCTGGGCAAGGCCACTACATATCCATGCCCCTACAACCTAGGTGTAAATGGGGACCTATGAGCAAGGGTCAAAATAGGCGGGGCCAGGAGCCCAACAGCGCCGTCAGGAGATGAACAGCGCCCGTTAGAGTTCCAATTCAAAGTCACTGGCGCTATTTTCCTGCAAACAGCGCCCGTCAAAGGTAATCATCTTTCACTTTTCCCAACATCTAGTGAGTTACCGACAGTGTTCAAACATTATGCCAATATCGGATGTTACCGAGTACCGATTATTTTTTCCATAATCGTCCGATTCCGATACCGATAACGATTATGAAGTCAGCACTTAAGTCACATGTCATTGAATTACGTAAGGCAACTTCCATGAGTTAAATCCCATCAATAGACCTACAGGAGGAGTCATACATCAGCTTTAGTTTTAAGTCATTACTCATCAGATTCCCTCTTTTTATCGCATAAAAATAATATAAGCCAGCTTCGAAATGGATTAGGAAGCTCCGATACTCTTGTGATATCATAAAGTCGATATGCGCGCGGCCAGCTGCATGATCGAGAAGCCTGAATATACTTTCCGTGCATACACCGTACACGAACAACGTTGTGTATGTGTTTACACAATTGAGTTCTGTAAATCAAAGTTCGATCATCGCTCCACACACACTTCAACGTTATGGGGTTTCCCATTGGCCCTGTGATTAAGCCTGAACCACTCGAGCGGTAGCGGTCACCGATTCACCAAAATGTTTCTGTGGCCTGTGACTCGCGGAGGACCTACGTTATCAATGCCATGAATGGATGGTTTAATTCACCAATTCTCACTGGGTACAACGATGATAATTATAGTTTTCGCAATGATTTTAGCCTTCACAATTCAAATTCCAGGCCGTGTCTTGCTTCGGTAACCATGCCAAATTCAGGCAAGTTATGTGGTAGCAGATGCCATTCGTAGTTTGAGTGTGTCTCTCGCGCATATGTGCAGGTATTAGCGCGGATGCACAGCATATAACCTAGTTATGTTCTCCCAAGGCTGAATGAACGATCGTTTTGTGAGTTTATCATCGGGGAGGGGGGTTTCGGAGGGGGGGGGGGATGCCCCGCGCTTGTGGAAATTGCAAGACATGTTTTATTTTCAACCGGTGTGAATTTTGAATGTGTGTTACGTTACATGGGTTCAAATTTTGCGGCGGGAAAAATGTGAATTCTGATGCCCAGTGGTATGGGTAAGCGGTTATTCGTGATGCGGAACTAGAGGAGTAAATTACCGATTCCGATTCCGATTATGCCAATAATCGGGCCGATTCCGATACCGATACCAGTTTGAACACTAATTACGAACCCATCGATCGTAACTTCCTTCCCTCGAAAAAGATTCCCCCGAAATGCAATGTTTGCAAGTAACAGCGGATGTTTGTCAAAAACAGTTCAACCTAACCTACTTTTGTCATTGGTTCACTGCGGCCCGCGATGCGAGGTGAATGACAGGTGTTTGTTTTGAGGCGGCCCATTGCCCTGGCTGACACCGTCCATGCGGGTTTGCCCTCCGTGGCAGTCGTAATGTGCACTGTAGTTTGTATTTCAATCACAGTTAACAACGCTCATACACAACCCGCGACATGGGCTTACTGCACGTGGGCAAGAGCTCTGTTCATGACTCACTCCTTCGTGCACGTGTGTTCATACCGTAAAGCTGATTAATCAAAAATGAATGTCTCTGCGTGAGGTAGTATTGTTGACGTGTTAACCCCCGAGATGAGAGTCCCAGACAAATGTCTCACGGATTATGGAAGCATAGAATTGAGATTGGTCATTGGTCCAATAAGCTTCCTCCTCAAGTGGCCAACCAAAATTATCACTACTGTAAACCAGTTGTTGTGTGCTGTATGCCATTGCCGTGTGTGGCCTCATTGTTTTCCACTCATCGACAGAGCACAATACCTATTTTTCGATAAAAACTGTTTTTGTTTCAACACTCGTTTCACTTAAGTGGCCCCTGGTAAATAGAAAGTAGCCCCCGGTCCCCTGAAATATGCCCGTGAACCAGGGGCCACTTTTCTGAAGAAGTGGTCCTGGTTAACACTTTCCTTATTTTACCTTGCCTATGAGGAACCTGCGCGGTGTTAGCTGCTACCACATACTCTCCGGGTTGTCGGATTGCGTACCAACAATTCCTGTGAACAGGGTAATATCTTAATTGCTTTGAGCACTTTGGTGAAGGGCGCTATATGAGCACTCCAGATATTATATTATATTTAGGTTCAAGAATGTTACCCAAGACATTTCAGCCTTTACCAACAATTAGTAGAGAACTTGATTGTATTCCCTTTGCAATACTCCTACCCAATTTTAATTGTTTTCGTTACATATTTTTGCAGGTACACTCCATGATTGACAACATAAGTCTTCTCATCCCGGGCACTCTTGCATCACGCGGTCGATCTCAGAGCTCATCCCAAAATTCACCCCCACCACCTGGTCATTTGAGCAATGGAGGCCGTCAACCGTCGCCTCACACCAGCGGAGCTCTACATGCAATCATTGTTGATACTCCACTAGTTATGTGTAACTTACTGTCTTTCATCCCAATTATAAGTATGTTTTTGTTCTGGTGTAACTTTTGATCAGCATATTGGTGCAATTAAGAATTCAATTTGCAAAAAACAAGCTTATCGCAAGCAACTTATAAGAGGGCATACAGTTTGTTGATTGTTTACTGTATGCCATCTGTAATTGATACAATATGCTCCATTGAAATTTGTTTTTTGAACTTAGAGATGCAAGAGGGAGGACAATTCCCCCTCGACCCCCCACCCCTCGCTCGCGTCCACCTACAGTTACCCCACCTGCTGACTGTCATTTTGGAGAGGGATAAATCACATTCAAACATGAAAGACACTAAACCCCCAATGTGTCAAACTGTTCTTGTGTTATTAAACTTTACCTACCTACCCAGAATATTCTTTCCTGTGGGTAGGGGTTGAATAAAGGAATTTTTGACATTCTCCAATTGAATGAATGCCTGTCTAGTGTGCGTGCACGTGGAGATTTCGTCTGAACTTTTGCGTCATCGATCCCTTACTGCGTGTATTTCTTAGCTCTGGCTCACTTCCCTTTCATATCATAGTTGGGGGCTCAGTCTGCAGATACTCTCCGTCAATTGCTCTTCTTATTGTTGCTCAGTTGCTTAACTTACTGTACCTAACCTCATAAACCGAATCACGTGCAGATTGAATATGGATATGTCAGGTCAAACGGTCTGATGTGTACCATCTCCGCCCAAAGACTTGTTGTTGCTGGTCACTCAACCAATGATCGATCGACTTTCGACTTTTCATTTTGAGGGTCGTCAAACTCCTGAGAAGCCTACTTCCAATTGCTTCCCTTGCTTCCCATTGAGGCTATCGACTATGTTACCTGGAATGGATCACGTACCAGCAAAACGTTGTCTTCTCTTTTGGAATCAGTGCTTCCACCTTTTATTTATTTTATCTTCCGAACTGGGCGTCCAAAATTTCCTGAAGTTGGTTCAGAGTTTTTCCCTGAGATGTCAAATAATGCTTCTACACAGCCTGAGAGAGGGAAACCAATCAGGCCTAGAAGTTTGGAGAACAGTTTCTCTTTTCTGTAGAAAATAGCTATGGTAAAATTTGGATTTCTGGAACTTCCTAAAAATACACTCCCTCTCGCTAAATTCAGCACGATTGGAGTCCCGTTATTGGAATAAGTGTGCGAAGCGTAGCACTGGACAATTCCAAGTGCTCCTGAACTTAGTTAATGTGACATATTCAGATACTTGGGATACTCCTACAGTATAGAATGGGGGTAACAGTGGTCGTGATCACCTCTTAGTCCTTGTGCTGTAAAAAACCAAGTGATATCAAAATTGGGCATTAAATTAGAATGGATGAAACATGGCTATACTAGTTTTTGTGCACTCACTGTACCAATTCCAATCGGAATGCATATATCAACCATTTCACGAAACTGACAGGCTAAACTACTCTCCATGTGAACCTAATGCACGTGCGGTTGTAAAACCTCCTTGTTGTTTTTTTCCGCTAAGCATGCGGTCATATACCTGCTGCCCTTGACCATGTTACCCAGCCCCACGCTGCAGCTCCCTGATCCATCACATATACAAATAAAAACTAACAAACCTGCATCTGCAATCATCAGAATCATGAGGCAGCCATTCCTCGCTCTAGCAGAGGCAATCAAATCCCCCTAGTCCATATGACCTTGGACCTATCCACAATCTGTGGGACGCTGCGGGACAGATCTGGCGGGTATGTGGAATCACGCAGAACGCCCCCCTTTTTCCTCCTACACGAGTTTAAGTGCACAGTGCTGACCAAGTGCTGCAAAAATTGCTAATGTGCACGGTTTATCACAGCAGGGCAACAACATGGGGGAAGGGGAAAATTGATACTTCGCTCAAATCCAAGAGTTGGCATAAAGCATTAGCTGATATAAATGTGTTGAACCTACAGGTATTGAACCTATCCGCTTCAGGCCGCCTGTCGCTCAAATATTCTGGGGGGAGTGAGCTGCCTACTGGACTGGTAAGTTTTTTTGAAGGGATTCAGGAGTGATTGGATAGGATGAAATCCGAGAAGTACATTAATTGTTTGTTTATTGATCCTCATCCCTCCCTAGATCTTTTGTGTTATACAACTCGAGGGAAGGGGGGGGGGGTGTCTCCATGCATGCCACTGCTACAACCATGCATGCTATTGTTGATACAGGACTTGATGATGTCAAATAAACTATTGGCCCACATACTGGAGTCCATTCAGTTTGTCTAATTTGCATATTTCAATAATATTTTCAAAAATGAATTCTGGTCCCTGGGCGGTCCATTCACTGTGTCTAATTTGCATGATTCATGCATATTTTAAGTTTTTCAGATTTTCATGGAACTCTGTGGATTACCCTCATAAGAAAGAATGCACATAGATTTGGTTCATTGGAGGTCATTGAAGGTCATTGAGTGTGTTTAATTCCAAAGTTTTTTCAATTTTTCATGAAACTGGATAGTATGGTCTACGTACATGTACCTTCATTTCTTCTTCTTTCAAAGTTCAACCTAGATTAAATTCCTGGGGCTCATTCAGTGTGCTAATTTTGCTTGGTTCATTAAACTTTGCAAGTTTGTTGCATTCACATGAAACATTGAATTGTCCACCTGGTTCCTGAGATATTTTAAAATTTGAAATTTGGTCCTGGTTGTCCAAGTAACGTTGTCTAATTTGCATAATTTATGCATTTTCGGTCACATTTCCATCCACAAACTTTCTTCTTTTGGTGACGTGGTCAAATTTCAACTGATACCCTTCTCGGTAAATCTTTCGGAGAGCCTCATTCCTGAGTCGTTTTGGGTCTCCTCTCCCCAACCTCCTAACGAGTGATCTCTGATTCTGCACTCACTAACCCCGGTAAGGGGATGTTTACCAGGCCATCTCAATCTTCCCCTCTGCACGCTCACTCATGTTACGGAGCTAACCAATACCTCAGCTCTCTGAACTATTACCATCCCTGAAATTTTATTTATTCTCTTTTTTCTGCAGCCGACTTCTTCCAGACTGCATATCGGAGCAGGACCTTGAGCGAAATGAGTGGTAAGATTATCAGGAACACACTCTACAAGGACCTAACCTCGAGGCATTCTACAGCTCTGTCGAGTAACATCGGGGCGCCACAGCTGGATGTACTGTGCAGAATATTAGGGGGTGAGTTGTCAGGCTTGTTATGATGTAGGTTTATACGGCGAGTGGCAGGGCGTCTGAGGAACGAGTGCATAGTGGTATCCGCTGGCTTCTTCTGCAAACATTCCAGGTTTCGGGTCTCAGCAGTCTCCGGACGTTTTCCCCTAGTGCTGTGCTGATGCACCTACGATGGGTGAGGTCCTTGGGTTCTTGTTGTGATCAGCACAGGGGGTTTTCTCGGGTTTGTTCAAGTATATTTGCATTCAGTCTTGTCAGTCGTCGTTACAGTTACCGGTGGACATGGATCTCGCTCCTTCATGTGCCGAGGAAGTGGTCAGATTCTTGAATCACACTGATTGTCCTCTCGAAGGGGGAACGTGAAAAGACGGTCCAGGAAGCTAGATTTGTATTGGTTTACACCTCGGCCTCGATATCAGCTAGCTCTAGTGGAGAGAGGGAGTGTACACTGGTGCTCATCCTGACACAGGTGCCAGGTTTCTGACGAGCTTCAATTGTATTCCTGTACGCATGTATAATTCAATCAAAAGCCAACACAAATAGCAGGTGCAGGTCGCATTATACACTCCCTTGAGGTGCACCTTCTGTTCCTTGCTCTATCTGGAGTATCTTATCTTTATGGGTAGGCCGCATATTCCCCTCGTGCATTATGTTAATATTTTAGGCCTTGTTTCCTTTGAGGTTGCTTCTTTTTTTGTAGGGTGTAGTACATCACATCTGTATTCCGTGTTCTCCTCAGGTTTTGAGGCATGGTAGGGTGGGAAGGTTCTATGAGGGCTCTAGAAGGGGGTTTCGGGAGAGGGGGTGTGCAGTCGTAATATTTTCTGAAAAAAAAAAAAAAAAAAAAAAAAAAAAAAAAAAAAAAAAAAAACAAAAAAAAAAACAAAAAAAAAAAAAAAAAAAAACAAAAAACCAAAAAAAAAAAAAAAAAAAACAAAAAAAAAAAAAAAAAAAAAAAAAAAAAAAAAAAAAAAAATACCGGAATATCAATAAAATGTACCCATCAAGATGGTATTTCCTGGTCTCCCCAGGGCTCGAATTAAAAGTTGGAACGGGCACGGCAATTTCGCTGATGCCATGTAACAATTGCCTTCGGTTACATTCAAATGGCCGGGCACCAAGGCAATTTAAGAACATTTTTTAATATGGGCAGCAACGCAATCTGAAAAAAGACAAGCAAGAAGTCAAATTTGAAATTACCGCAAAATGTTCAATTGTAAACGTCGCTGTGTAACTCTCCCTCATCATACTACGCACATTAAAGCGAGCTCATTGTATTCTTGTCGGTCGGTCAACCGCTCGATTTTGACAATGATTTTACAACTGTATTAAATTTAACTCTATATACTCAATGAGATCGTTTTTTTTATATTTTCATGGAAAAACAAATGTACTTTCTGCAATATAATTCATTCATGCCTATCATGTAGGACTACTGATATTGCAATTTATGTAATGTGATTTTTGAAATTTTCGTCGCTGCAGAACTCACGAGGCAACTACATCAAACAGTATCGCTTCAATCCACCACACACCTACGGACCGTACATTGTAACTTTCTTGTAGCCCTAGCTGACCACCCCATCGCTCGCGGCTAGCGCGTCCTGCATGCCTGCCCGAACCGGTTCGAACTCATTTAAACAACCATGTGGCGGCAGCACTGCAATGCAGTAATTAGCTCAGAAGTACGTGAACTGTACAATTATGTGACTTACGTCGGCCATGGCAGTGCATTCATACTGCCGTTTCAATTATTATTACTGTGGAGGCAGCGTGGGGCCGGCCAGGCCTGGGTTTAACGTTAATTATGTCACTTATCTATTGATTCCACTACCAATTCCTACGACAGAAATGTAGAACATGATGCCGTTTAAAGATAATCCGATTAGTGTTGGATGCGGATCGAGATTCGATAGGCCTACTCGATGATGTACAGTAACAGTTTGCGGTTAATATCATAGCTCCATGGTTGCGTACGTCAGTCATGTTTTTACTTTCACACGCAATAGTAAGGTACCATTTGACATTCACGGATATACGGATGTATGGGTTCACAAACATACAATACAATGAGATGAAAAGATAATCCAATGCAGAATTGAGTGGAAATGAAATGCGGACAATCATGACACTTTTACATTCATGGGCCTAATGATTCAATGGAAACTTTCAGAAGTTGCTGTAGGATTATCGCTAGTTTTGAGAGGGGGAGGGCAAAACGACGGCACTGACAATTATGGCACGCAGTCACTGCCGTCGTGAAGCTTGAAATGTGAGGGCATCACGGCAAATTGGCAGGGCACCGTCGGCGATTGCCGTCGGTGCCGTCGTTGATTCAGGGCCTGGTCCCTACTAATGCTCTTGAGAAGTCCTTGTCAAAGTTAAACCTCAAAGTTAAGCCTACCTCTCACCGTACATAGTCACAAGCTGCACTGCCTTAACGGTCCACTCTGCCTGCATTCACTGCATGCAGTGTCTTGTGACTGCTGGCCATAGCTCATGGTTGCAGCGAGAAGCAAAAGACGCCTTGTTTTGGGATGCACCACTGAGAACGCACCGAAGGACCCACAAAAAAAAAAAGGGGGGGGGAACAGGGATATGTTTTCGATTCAATGGTTTGTCTGGACATCCGCGAAATTCCTTAGAAAGTTGGACACTCGAAGCATGAAAGTATGACTTCCAGTCAAGCTCTTCACTGTTCCACTACGCAATGCCTAATAATATAATTGCGCTTACAAAACTATGTTGGCTTTGTGGAATCCCTATTTCTGAACGTCGCAGGCTTCATGGCGGGATGTTTCGCTGGAAACCGTGAGCAGCCTATGCTGTCACAGCCTTGCGGTCGGCAATCCCCCAGGTCTTAGGCAGGCCTCCGTTAGTGGTCCTGTATAAGGATGATAGGACTCTCTAAACCTCTTTTGTACAGAATGGTATCATTCTGTAATTTTACGTTTTTTCTCCTTGTTCCATTTCCTTGTAGTTTGAGGCCGAAGGCGGGCCGTTCATTATCACCATCAACTCATTCGGGACAGAACTGACCAAGGAAGACCGTGCCAGCTCTTCCCGAGGTGTGGCCAGCTTGAGCACTACGGTCTCTCCGATCTTGCCAATTTGTGACGACAGCCCAAGTTCGGCGTCGGCCGACAACTACCAGTAAGCTCTTTCCCTTCACCTTTACATATTCAGGGCCAAGCGTATAAAGCTGCGTTCCACAAGCGATGCGGGTGAAAAAAATCAACCCGACATGTCCTATGGAGATTTCCCCCCTTTACCATTCATCCTGACTACTGCCTCCAAGATACAGACAGTTGTAAGCCTAAGTCAGACAGTTGGTACATCAGTTGTATAACAGACTAGCTTGCTGCTTGTATTGAGATTACCGTTATGGTTGACTATGGGATCAAAATGTCTACGATCCATAGATGGAAGGAAGCTTGTCAAACTATGCAGCAAAAACCCTATCTGTATGATGTGACCGATTCAGACCATAGATAGATAGATAGTTAAACTTGTATTAAATCCTCTGGCAAGGAAATTACAGTTATGCAGAAAAGGTTATAACATACACATTTGAACATACAATGGCATATGCAGCTAGATAACAACTAAGTGATACAACAATAAAACGCACATAAAATGGCAACCTGGGTAAGACGATAAAATGGATTGCACACAAACAGCTACCAGTACCCTGTAAATCTAGATGTGTGTATGTAGTTGTGATGCCGTGCCAAGGGAAAGATGAGTCGATGACGGTTAGTAATTGGAACGAACAGGTCTTATCTCCCGCTGCGTTGGATTACCCTGTCACAAAGTTGGCTATAAGCGGTTGATCCTCGTCCTCCCAAAATACCCTCAATTTTGTTCCGGACTCGAGACTGATACACGTGTCGACCGTGTGCAAACTCCCCCAATAATTCTCCTGCCTGTCCTAATTATATCGTCAATACTTCTTCTCGTGCGCTTTATCAGCTGTTGACCACCCACACCCAGCAGTACCTCCATATTGAGCAAAATGATTGAATTATAAAATATGGCAGAAGATCCGGCTCCATAGAAGAAATTTTATTTACGGAGGCGTATGCTGGAGGCAACAGAGATTAATTAATACATGGTCGGCATCATCCTTTTGAAAATTCATTCTGTTAAGCAGTAGAGCACAGCCCTACTCAAAACTGAAAAAGGGTTGCTGTGGGTACTGATTGAATTGAAGAAAGAGACAATGTCTAACTGCCCACACTTTATTGAAGGGAATCAAGTTTTCCTGCTCCACAAATGTCAATTTAGGACACCCCAGGTGAGTACGCCATTCATGAATCATTTGACCACCTCAGTGTTTTTCTTCTCTTTGCCAGGAGTACAAGGCTCTTTTCGAGGGTGCAGGAACCAACTCTGGGGAGACCCTCGAGGATAAGTTCTTTGAGCATGAGGTGAGTTGGCTTCACATATCTTTCCCTGATTTGATCTGGTACCCACACTTGTTGGGATAATTGACTGTCTGATATGATAGCCTTTATTTGTATGCTGGTGGTGTTTCCCTGAGCATCAAAATTAAAATCATTCATTCGTTCAAACATTGTTGAGGACCAAGAGGCCCGCCCTCTTGAATTACATTAGCTGGTGATGGAGTTGATTCTGAGGAATCCATTCAAAAATACTCATGGAAGATGATCTGCCAGTTGGCAGGTACTATCAAATATTTTAGCAAATTTCTGAGAAAACCCACCTGAACCTTACTAGCTCAAACCAGCTAAGCTGGTTGGTTGAGCTATTGTAATGGTACTGTCTGTATCCAGTCTGTCCACAATTGTTGTTTTTTCGGCCCCCAATTGGTCAATCTCCCATGAATATTGACCAGACTTGGACACAATGTTCATTGACCCCTGAGACAAGTTTGACCCTGTGAAAGTCAAGGTCAAAGGTCAAGGGGCACATTAGGCCATTCTGTGTAAAATATCAAAATGTATCTCCTACAAGAAAGTTGGATTTTCCTGATGCTCCCCAGTGCCATCATTGGGAATTAGTACTACTTTAGGTGTGTTCAGGGAATTTGGGTCCCAGGTCCCATTTGGGCCTGGGGGCCCATTTTATGAAATTTCACACAATGGTATTGAAATGCATCTCCTCCCACAAGCTTCAATTGACCTTCTCCTCTCCAATTCCATGTGATGTTCGTTTTGGTAGAGGGCCACTGGGGGTGTTCGGGAATTTCAGGCGGAGGGCCCGGTATGGGCCCTAGGGCCATTATGTGGAATAACGGAGAATGCTTTTCCTCCTACAAAGCTTAGTGCACAGTGCTGACACAGTGCTGACAAAAATTGGCTATGTGCATTGGTTTGATCACAGACATGGGGGGAAGGGGAGAAATTGATACTCGCTCAAATCCAAGAGTTGGCATAAAGCATTAGTTGATATAAATGTAAGTGAGTTAAATTGAACCTATTTCAAAATTTGAATTAAGTGGTCTGTAAAAACCCAGCTCATATTGGCTCATATCCTTGATGGCAGGAATGTTCTAGTACCAGCTTCAGTAAATCAGGGCTGGAAGAGTTGATCACATGCCACTGTGGGCTGGCTCACACATCTTGCTCCACCCCGCTTCCCTAGACCTGGCAAGTGTTTGAGTGACCTACTGCACAGTTCCAGGTGTGTGAGAAGTTAGAAAACTGGACAAATGTGTTTGATGCTCCATGTGCAGTGGTCAACCCCTCCAAGGCCTGGAACTCGCTCCACAGCGGTGCCATGCCCATTCAGAAGTAACCTCTCTGGACTGAGAGAATTAACAACTTACTACTGCCACTGCCAGCGAATCGGTAGCGTCACATTAATATTAGTTGCTTATATAGCGCTTTTTTTTGACATGATCAATGACTCACTGATAATACCCCTGATCATTAGTGACTTGTCACAACCCTGTACTCTTTCTTGTTCACTCCCGAGTTCCTATCACATTTAAAGGGCCACTTCATTTGGTCCCTGGGGACTTCCCAATAGGCTGCAGCCACATGCGACGCACGCCTACTGATCACAAGTCCCTCACAAGGTCCCCATTTCACCACGTGGGTAACTGTGAGACAGTTGGAAGACCTGCCTTGTCTAGGCACTACGGAAAAAGCCCACGGCTTTGTGGGATTTCAACTCACAATCTTCGGATCACAGGTCTGGTGCTCGTAGCTAACCGAGTATCACACCCTTCCCCGCGCAACCTTGTGTGGCTGATGTTCTGTGTAGCCAAATTTTATAATAGCTTCTTGGTTGATACTGACCTAATTTCAACTGTTTTGTAATAATGTTTCACAGGTACAGCTCAAGTGAACGGATTCTGCAGCATTTCCATTAGTGTGTTCTACTCCTACGTCAAGCTCAAGGAGCAGGAGTGCAGGAACATCGTCTGGATCGCCGAGTGCGTTGCGCAGCGGCAGCGGGGCAAGATCGACAACTACATCCCCATTCTGGTGAGGGACTTGATTTTGAGATGTGAGCCAGTACAGTTCAAATGATGCCAAACATTCAATTGTAACTTTTTTGATGTGCGGGGAATCCTTCGGCCAGTCCTCATACGGTGTAATCTTCATATGTTGTCGACGCTAGATTAGTAACTCATCAACATTTTTTAAGATCATAGGTCCACACTGCTGGCAGAGTAACCCATTCCCCTCTAAGCACTCAGCTACATTCCAAAACTGTGGACCCTGAGATGTTGAGGCGTCATGCAGCCAGTTTTGTCGCGTAGGGTGTCCGAGACAATACTCTTTCGTACTCTGCTAATTGTCAGTTTTGTACAATTGAACACACCCGCCCCCCCTCCCCCATAAAACAAATCTCTGCCCCCCCCCATACCAGACATGGACAGTTAACACCATAGGGCTGGGGATGCTTATTCTAGACAAAGAACAACTCAAATAGTCTACCCACCCCTCCCCCCTCATTAGTAACTTGTTCAAATCTGTAGTCTTGCTGCTGACACATGATTCCATTGTACTACTTCATTGTTTTTCTTGAGGGTGTTGGGGGGGGGGACTTCCCATAAGCTGCTGGGACAATGAGAGGCATGTCTTAATCCACAGCTCAGGGGCAAAGGCCCCTTCCTTCAATGGGTTTTAGCTTGCAGACTAAGGACATGTATGTTTATGAATGCTAATATATTGGTCTAAGTGTAAACCAACAGCCTATCTCACACTGTATAGAGCTTGAGGCCGCAATGCTTTGCCAGGAGACATGGCAGTGTTGTCCTGGGACTGCCTCCCAAGCTTGAGTCATTCGACAAGTTGGTGACTATTGTTTTGGGGGGGCACACTAGGGGAGTTCACATAAGGAAGGTGAACAGGGATCTGCTACATTTGGCAGAGGTCCCGTCCTGGTGTTCCATCAGGAATTATTGAGGTAATTTAGACACTGAAGCAATGAAGATACTATTTCCTATTTCCATGCATCCTCACTCCTCATCTGCACCTGCTTATCATCCCAATACTTGCATTACAATCTTAGAAAGCTATGTGAGCCTTGAGTAACCTCTAAACAATTCTGAACTAAAAACCAGCAATTGAAACTGGCTGCAGGCTTATAGCCATTTGGCGGCCCATTACGGTGGCTACGGTCTTGCAGCAATCGCCAGCCGTCTCAAGTGTTGCGGTCAGCAAATTCTGTACGTGTGAGACAGGTTAAGCTGTGTACTTGACTGACAGTGTTGCTAGAGCTCCTGATACTAGTACATGTACATTAACTAAATTTTGAGTGAGCAACATGTGCCATATGAAGCTAATCAAAATGAATTTGAGATCGTTAAGAAATGAATACACTGTCCCATTATTTTAAATATATAGTTTAAAGATATATATAAGAATAGAAGTTTTGGAACTGAAAGTTTTGACTTCAAAAATAAGTAATTAGGGAAAACAGTTTTATCTAGAACA
This sequence comes from Sclerodactyla briareus, assembly GCA_026419785.1. Lineage (NCBI taxonomy): Eukaryota > Metazoa > Echinodermata > Holothuroidea > Dendrochirotida > Sclerodactylidae > Sclerodactyla > Sclerodactyla briareus. The sequence continues at coordinate 154,819 of JAODTK010005750.1, read as the reverse complement.
AGTTTGTCATGTCTTTGGGGGTTCAGTGGATTGATTTTGTTTATTAGTTCTATTATAGCTTGTAGTGCCAACCTTCTTGGTAGCAATCATTTCACATGGGTGACATGAATGATGCGAACCAAGCAAAATCGGGGGGGGCGGATGGGAATGACCCATCAAGTATCTCCAACCAGTCAGCTCATATCTAACTCATCATTTCCTTAATTGAGGTTTATTGTTTCCATGTTGATGCACGTTTTTCCAATCCATGTTGAGTTGGCATGTTAGTAATAATAGCAACATTCGTCTTCCTCATCCTGCATTCTATTTGGAATTAACTGTTCTGGAATGTTTTAGGCTTGACAGGCTGGAATGTTTTAACGCTAGACAGGGCTGGAAGTAAGTGGGGGCAAGCGAGCAATTCGCCCTCTGAGAATGAGAAATTAAAATAATGAGGCCACATTCCCTTTGAAAGCAGCAGGATAACATTGACGAATTTCAGTTTGGACAGAAATTTGCCCATATCGCAGAAAAAAAACAATTGCACACACTGAAAAGTGAAGGCTTCCTTCACATTTTCGCTGGATTCACAATCCCGAAGATTTTAGTTTACAGCTCCCAGGGCACACTGCTAAGACTTGTTTTATGGGGTAACATGATTCACTGCATTCCTTACATGCTCCATATTATTGAAGAAGTAACCCTGATCAGTCACAACAGCGCAGGTTACGCTACCTAATGTTTTGCAAGCAATATTCATGTGCCTGAGTTTAGTAGTAGTCTTGGTTATTACACAGCTGAGCATTCGTGTTTGATTTTAGGTTTAGAGTGATCACTGCAACCAGCCTCATCTATTACCAATTCTTCTTTTACTGTGAGTTCTAGAACTGAGATGATCTGGTTGGAATTTCGTCCGAAAATTTACCAAATAATAAAATGGATCATACTTGCTGTAAAATGAGAAATTCATGCATTTGTACGTTTATGAATCATGCTTCCTCCTTGTCCCTCCAACCCATAGAACCCTATCCTAATCAGTAATGCTATTGGAGTTGCCAGATGACACTCGGTTTTTCTGTCATATTATGCGTATGTTTTGTGAACTAAAATTGGGTATTGTTAGTCGTATGAGAATCACCCTGTTGTTAATACGTGTAGTAGCCATCTAAACCAATGCTTTCCTTGTGATCATGTTTTCAAATTGTTCAAGAGATAGATTATATGTAACAAAATTGGCCAATGAGGACGAATGTGAAAGGGTGGTGTGCATGTGAGGGGTGTGTTGAGAATAGGTTGTTCAGTGTTGAGCAGCCCGCCATCTTTTCCTCTCATTCCCAGGTTCAATTCACCTCCTTCTTTAGCAATTGGCAAGAAACATCTCTCTGTTTTGTGGATGTCTGTTCCTTCAACTCTACTCTGTGACAAATTTTTTTGTCATTGACGTTGTATTCATATAATTTAACACATAGAAGCTATGTGAGGCCTGAGGAACCTCTACACATTCTGACCTAAAACCAAGGCAATTGAAACTGGCTGCAAGGCTTATACCAGTTGAGCCCATTACGGTGGCTACGGTCTTTTGCAACTCGCCAGCCGGCTCAAGTGTGGCTGTCAGCAAATTCTGTACAGTGTGAGACAGCTTACGCTTGTGTATTGACTGTCCAGTGTGCTAGACTCCTGATCATAGTAAATGTACAGTAACTAAATTTTATAGTGAGCAACAGGTGATATGAGCTAATCAAAATGATTTTGAGAGAGTAAGAACTGAATTCACTGTCCCTTATTTTAATATATGTTTAAAGATATATATAGATAATAGGATTTTGGAACTGAAAGTTTTGACTTCAAAAATATAATTAGGGAAACATTTTTTTATCGAGAAAAAGTTTGTCATGTCTTTGGGGGTTCAGTGGATTGATTTTGTTTATTAGTTCTATGAAGCATTGTATGCTCAAACCTTCTTGGTATCATCATTTACATGGGTGACATGACTGATGCGACCACGAAGAAATCGGGCGGATATGTAATGGACCCTGCACTGTATCTCCACCGTCACTCATATCCTACTCATCATTTCATTAGTGAGGTTTATTGTTTCCATGTTGATGCACGTTTTTCCAATCCATGTTGATTGATGTCTAGTAATAATAAGCAACATCGTCTTCTCTCATCCTGCATTCTATTTGGAATTACTGTTCTGTGTTTTAGGCTATGACAGGGCTGGAATGTTTTCTGCTAGGACAGGGCTGTAAGTAAGTGGGGGCAGCCAGCAATTCGCCCTCTGAGAATGAGAAATTAAAATAATGAGGGCCAAATCCCTTTGAATCACAGGATAACTGAGAGTTCCTTTTGGACAAAGAAATTTGCCCATATCGCAGAAAAAAAACAATGCACACACTGAAAGGAAGGCTTCCCTTCACATTTTCCTCGGTTCCCAATCCCGAAGATTTTAGTTTACAGCTCCCAGGGCACTGCTAAGACTTGTTTTATGGTGTACATGATTCCCCTGCATTCTTACATGCTCCATCGGATTGAAGAATAAACTGTTGCATCACACAGCGCAGGTTACTCTACCTAATGTTTTGCAGCAATTCATGTGCCTGAGTTTTATAGTCTTGGTTATTACACAGCTGAGCCTTTCTGTGAGTTTAGGGTTTTAAGTGACACTGCAACCACCTCCTTATTACCAATTCTTCTTTTACTGTGAGTTCTAGAACTGAGATTATCTGGTTGGATTTCGTCGAAAATTTACCAATTATGATCATACTTTGCTGTACAAGAGAAATTCAGGCATATTGTACGTTGATGAAGTCATCTCCTCCCTTGTCTCCAGCAAAACCCCGCCCCCCCCCATAGAACCCTGCCTATCAGTACATGCTTTGGGTTCAGATGACCCTCGGTTTTTGTCATTTATGCCGTATGTTTTTTGTGAAACTATTGGGTATGTGTGTAGTCGTATGAGAATCACCCTGTATGTATAGTGTAGTAAGCCATTCTACCAATGCTTTCCTTTGTGATCATGTTTTCAAATTTGTTCCAGAGATAGATATATTTACAAAATTGCCATGATGACAGAATGTGAACGGGTGGTGTCATGTGATGGGTGTGTGAGAATAGGGTGTTCATGGTGTGGCACCAGCCCTCTTTTCATTCAGTCCAGGTATCAATTCACCTCCTGCTTTTAGCATTGGGCAAAAACAGCCTCTCGTTTGTGGACGCACTCTACTCTGGAAAGTTTTGTTGTCATTGACGTTTATTCATAGTCTTTACCCATATAGTTTGATGATTTAGTTACCCGCCCTATATTATTTCCCGAATGTTATTGGCGATAACATTCATGGTAAGGCAGGTAGAACTTTCACACGTAAATTTTGTCCTGTGCCATGGGGTATCATGTCTAGTGGTGCTGTTGATCCCCCGAGACACGGCTGCAGGCATTCCATCATACATGCTGCGAAAGAATCTAATTTCCCTGACAATAGCCCTGACTTGAACTGCTGAGCTGTCTAAACAGCCGAGCTCAATGGCCTGCAGTTGGGAAAGTACAGTAGCTCCTGTGGCTATACAGCAATACTCTGACTTCACATAACTGTGGGTATTCGTTATACTCTGCGCTATAACAGTACTGTGGGATTTGCATTCCCATGCATGCTACTGGATCCACAATTTACATGTCCAGAAAACCAAGTGTTACTTTTTCCACATTCAAGTGAAAATTGAGGAAAAGAACTCTCGCCCGTTCCAGTCCAGGAATGGAATAATAGATTTTTCTTTCATCTTAATCTGAAAAAATCAAGAATTTGTTTCTAGTCTTTTGCTACAGAAAATCCGCCAGGGACTGAGTGCATTATCAAATTGATAACACTGGGAATTACCTATTTTCATAATTATAAGTGTGAGGGGGGGGGGGGGATTCATTTCTGTGTCATGCTAAGTTTGGACACTGAGAGAAGTAATGTTCAATCTAGCAAATATTGAGATATTTTTACTTGTAACAGAAGTAGACTGATCATCTATATTGAGGGGAATTGAGGGGAGGGGGAAGGGGGGGGTGGGGAAGGGAGAGTGTGGTCAGTCTCTAATTGTTTTTGCTGTCATGGTTGATACAGCCGCCCGTGAGCACCACCAAGAATAGATGATTGTTAGTCTCTTCCCAATGTTTCACAGTGGCAATTTGAATATGTCTTTTATGTTCTTAGGGGACATGTAAGTATGCTGGTAGGAGACACTAACATACATATATTCCAAGAGTATAATTGGGTAGAATTCTTTTATTATTATTTGGTTTGTTGGAGAACATTATGAAGTTGTATTTACTCCGAGTTCTAAGTGCCATGCTCACCACAGAACGTTCGGGGGAAAGACGGAATTCGGTCAGATTCCCCCCATACATATTGTTACGGCTATTTTTAAACTGTCACCATTATCTGAACCAACCATTCTCCCTGTTTTCAGATGTTATCATATGGGGTGGGGGGAATCTGTTAAGTTTTTTGATGGCAGGATTCCTAATTTTCGGCGGAGTTTCAAAGGATCGTTCTGCACACTGTACGTTCATTCAAACTGTGTCCCTTCCCCTATGACCTTTGACACAACAGCTTTATCATCTCATTCACTGTAAGTGTGAACTGCTTTTGTCAAACAGCTCGTGAAACTCATGGTAAGTTGTTCAACGTGATGTGATTTGGCTCTGATCCTAACACTATGGGGTACTCTCATGGTCCAGCAATGACATAAACCACAATACCTGGGGAGAGCAGTAAGTGGTGTGTCATTGTCAAATGTTAAAATTACTCACATGTGCTCACTTCCATTGTGCTTTGTGGTAGGCGAACAAATAGGGAAAAGCTGATCCTAATGGTCTGCTAATGGGTCTTTTCAAGAAATTGTAAGTCCATTAGTCAAGGGTAGCAATATGTCTTTTCTTTCAGTAGCCCTCCACAATAGATGGGAGCGCTCAGCAGGGTTGCTCATTATTATTTAGGCTAAAAAAATTTCCAGCCTGGTATTATGGTTCTAGATGATGATCATGATGATATGATAGCATGGTAATGTACTGCTGGAACTGGAAAAGCTCAGGAAAATTTCAGACGAAATTATGTGAGGCCTATGTTATCAGTGGAAATTTACTATTGACTCACCCGAACAGAGTTGAGCAAGAGCTTAGTGATCAATTTGTTGTGTGATCACACAAGATTTCTTGAAAACGGAAGGAGCTATTTGTGAGTTTGTTTGCACTTGGGTACAAGATAATAGTCTAGGAAACTGATAGAATTCAGCATGAAATACGCCGGATAGATAGTTTGTGAATCCATGTAGTCATACTAATGGGTGCTTGCCTGCGTCTGTGATCCGCGTGTATTAACAACACAATGCTCCACCCCCCCGGAATGGACTACGCTCATCTTGGACGTGTTTTCGCTATTAGAGTACAAGATTCCCTCTTGTTTCGAGGGCAGTCAGAGGTCACCCTATCTGCCATAGTCTGCTCCTTGTGACAATCCAGAATGTTTTGGTCCGGTTGAGTTGGAATTAGGTGTTGCTGTCCTGTGAGATACATGAAACCCTATTATTTTGGTGTTGACGGGGTGTTGTTTTTAGGAGAATTCGCAGAATTGTTAACAATTTATATTCTGATCAAATTTCATTAACAATTTATTCTATCATTTTTGTTTGTGAACACAATACTCTACCCTGCTCGCGTGGACGAAGCTCATACTAGGTATTGTGTTCCCCATAATGAGTACATCGTTCCTCTTGTTTTGGTCGGACAGATTTATCCGAGGTCACTCACTGGCGATAGAATTCTGAAATACTGTAAACCTGGTCCAGTCCCGAACGCTTGTCCCGATCAAGCTGAAATCGTTGTGTAGCTTCTCATGGGAGTCTGAACCCTATTGTTTTTGTTTTCGTTGTGTTGACCGTTGGCTATCATTGGGAGGAATTGAAACTGGTTAAAAATGTCGAAGGCTGATCAATTTTGGCTTGTAACACGATAATTTGATCGATCCCATCTGGATCTATAATCTCATACTTGTAATGGTGTGTTCCTCATTGTGAGTAGCCTACATGATCCCTTTTGTTTTGGGCGTTTGGTATTCGGTACTGAACTCAACTCGGGCTCTGCCCGAATTGTTTGTCACTTAAGCTGTCCAATCAAATGTTCACCAGCATCGCCTCGTCTCCGCAGTCTTTCAACGTCCCTTATCGGTCCTAAATTAAAACCAAACTCGAAAACTTGGGTATCCTCTATTCATCCCTCAATTACAGACGGCGATATGTCACGCTCACCGGCGAATAATGGAGGGTGTTGTTCACCTGACGTCACAAGGAAAATTGTCCCCAGGTATATCAGAATCATATGTTCCTTCATTGCGACGATTATTTCCGTGACGTCATGCAACGCCGCCGTCGCTTTTTCGCCAGTTGCTATCATACGACAAAGTCTCTTTTAGTGTAGCACATCCATCAGTTAGACTGTACCCTAATTAGTCGTAGCAACTGACATGGTCCGTTGGCTTGGCTGTATTTGAGAAGAATATATTTTTTACTAAGAACTCTGAGAACAAATTAACAATATCCTACATTAACTTTTACTAACCGAGACATTCAAAGCTACGTTTCCACGGCCCCTGGCTCACCTACTGAACCCTCTGTTAAGATTCCATGATCACAACGTATCTTTATCTAAAAAATAACAAACATCTTATTCTGCTCAATTGCGCTGTCAAGCCTGTACTCATGGCTCCGTATCTGAGATATATACTAACTTTCAAAATTATGCGGTCATACCTCCAGAATTTTCCTACTGGTTCAGTGGGGAACGTGGGACGCGTCTTTGAATAGATTTTATTGTTAATGCTGATAGTAAATATAGCTTTTTGGAATCTTCTATATCGATAATATCGACAGAGTCATTAGATCTAACTACAACCAGCTTTGGCATCCCATTACGTGGCATCATGAAAACGATGGGCCACCGCGATCGCGCGAGACCGGCCCTGCCACGATCCGCCTTTAAGGTCACACTTCTTGAGCCCGCCTAACCTCACATGCAGGTTAAAGGGAGGACCTTGCAACTCATACCTGCTTGACTGTAATATCAAGTATCAACCTGTGGAAATTACCACCGCCAGATAGAAGCAAGCTTGTTGCCCCTTCTATAAACCTGTGACTGGACACCTGTGAAGCTGAATAGTCCCATATATGTATATGTCAATTATAGAGTCGTACCATAACGCGTGGAATTTGAGTCTCGTGATCTTTTGACCCATCTGTTGCATGGCTGCTGGGACTGTATAACGACATACAGCCATACAACCGTTGTGACTGCGAGATCGTTGAATATTCCGCGCCGTTCATCGAGCGACTTTTCCTAATCTTCTACTGGGCAGCAGAGTTTTCCAGCTGTTTTTCCCAGGCATAGGGCTGGAAGGTCACCAATTGACAGTGACTGGCCTGCATGCCTTGGGTGGTATTGATTTAGAGGAATATTGGGAAGGGGATCTAAGGGCTGTGGGGAAAATGTTGATGTTGAAACGTGTCTTAGAAGGCTATTCATGCACAGTTTTGATTCCTTGCCGAGGTAACATGAATCTATTCAGTCCGCCCGTGCTTATTGGTGTGTGCTTCTGTGGTTGTTGTGTGTGTGACAACCCCCGTGTCATCACGAGATCTAAAGAACGCAAGCATGTATAAATTCATTAATCTGTTGGTCGGACATATAGAGAGGATGACCCCTATTGTTTTTGGGTGCCAGTTCAAGGTCCTCAAGCTCCGAGGAGTCGAAGTTAAAAAAGCTCGTCATCAGTCTCTAACGACGCAATCCTGTACAAGTCAAATTTTGTATGTGATGCACGTATTGTGGTATGAACCCTAGTATTTAAATTGGTGTAGGTCCAAGGTCATCAAGGATGCACATGTTGGAAAAAGTCAAGACAGCCCAAAAACACTGGAATGTTGTAAACCGTGACCGTTTGACTTTGACATGGTGTAGGAAAGCTTTCTTCGCTAGGGCGACGGCATGTAGTTTCGTTGCATGGGAGCCTATTGTCGTTTGAACTTATGAATATTTTGGGGGGCGTGACCTGCCACTCAGCGAATTTGAGATGCTTGTGTCAGGCTAAAAAATATTCGACATAATTGTGCCCCGGCCCCGATATATATCCCATCATGGCAGGGTATGTGATACCCAGAAGGGGCAGAGAATGAGGGAAATGGATAAATATTTGAACTTCCGAGTGGGCAACTTTATAGAAAGGAATTTTGAAGTATTAAAACCACCAATATCTAATAGGGGTTTCCTCTGTTTGGCCTTAAAGCCCTAGCCTGTCAGCTATGGCAATGGAATCCGCGACACAGTTTTGTGCTGTTTATTCCTTGCGAAGCATAAGTAAATCTACGCAGTCACGCACGTGCTAGTGTGTTCGTGTGTGTGTGTGTGACCCCCTTGTTCAGCACGATATCTAAAGACGCAAGCATGTATGAAGTTCAATTAAGTGTTTGGGTTTGGACTTTATAGAGAGGATTTTTTTTGCCCCCTATTGTTCTCCAGTGCCATTTCAAGGTCCATTCCAAGGTCATGGAGGGCGGAAGGAGAGAGCAAACTTCCGAAAGCTTTTCAGCACGATATCTGAGGAACGCAAGCATGTATCAAGTTTAAATTGGGGTATGTGTGTCGCACGTATGGTTCAGGGATGAACCCTATTGTTTTCAAGTGTTGGTCCAGTCATTTACGGTCCACAATAGGACAATCCCTTTATATCTTGGCAACGTAACATGTTGGAGGGATGTCGTAATGGGAAAGTTTTGTTCTCTGGCAAACAACATCTAGTGACCTACTTGACCCTTATGACCTCGTGACATTGAGTGCTATTTTTTTGGATGACCAGAATCCTCTTGTTGGACAAACCATCACCGAAGTAGCTAATGTAATACAACACTCCTATAACGAGCTATTTCAGGAACGCACAGTGTCAGCCAAAACACTAGAATGCGTAAATTTGACGTTTTGACGTTGACATCTTGGCACCAAACATTTGAGGGGGATGTTGTGAGGAACGTGTTTGTCGTTCTTTGGCGAACTGCATGAGTTTCGCTACGCCTGGAGCATACATTCGTTTAACTTATGACATATTTTGTGTAGCCACCTTCCACGCAGCAAATTTGGAGATGCTTGTGTCAGGATAAAAATATTTGAAATTGCCCGTGCCCGATGTATATCCCTCAGGCAGGGGTAATGTGATACCACAGAAGGTCAGAGACTGAGGAGGATAATTTGAGATTCCGAGTGGTCGACTTTATAGAAAGGAATTTGAGTATTAACCGACACTATCTAATAGGGGGTATTTTTCTCTGGTTTCGCTTAGAAGCCACTAGCCTTTCAGCTTTGCAAAGAATCTCGACCCAGTTTTGTTCTTTTTTTTTAATTCAATACCCAGCTCATGGTGCGAAAGTTTCGCGCGCTCTCGCGCATAACATACTCCTTTCTTCAATTAACACTATATTTACACGACCGATGTGATTGACTGTCGTCCATACATCAGTTGTTCCATTGCCATGATTAGAAATAGGGAGGGATTAAGGGACAACAATTCGCGAAAAATTGTCAGCGCAAGTCAAAAGAAAAAAAAAATGGCCCCCCCCCCCCCCCGAAAAACCTTCGATCTTCTGCTGACTGGCCCCAAATTGATAATGCCAGAAAACATGCCAAAATAATGCGCGCGGTACTGACCATTCTTCCGGTGACCCACTCGAACAAATTCGGGCAAAATTTGTCGGCCCCCTAAATTGGAATGTCCCCGTATGCTATGTTGGCGGTCCGCTGTTAGTAAGAATTACACCATCTGCCAAAAGACGAGCCTACTTACTGCCCATGGACAGCTGAGCTCAGTATACAAACTCACAGATCCTGAGTAGCAAGCGCACCTAAGGACGTGGAAATGCAAAATTATTGTCTGGAACGAATGAATGTTTGGAGTGTCATAATGCATAGATTGCATCTAGCCACCTGAAATGCAAACATTCTAAGTGGGAGGAGGGGGGCGCCGGTGTCCCCTGCAAGTGAGATTTAAATTCATTAAAACTTGCTGCTCTCGATTCGAAATTTGGCAGAGAAAAGCACAAGATTCAGAGTCGCATCGCTCTAGGACATGTGAAAATGCAATTATTAATTATTTTAGTAGTGTTTTGGAGTGCTATATTTGCACCGATTGCATCTACGGCCTGGTAAATGCATTTTTTTTGCAATGTTTGTGTGTCAGTGGTGAGCTTCGGGCGATCAACGTACCTCCCCTAAACTTCCAGATCCCGAGAGTGCCATAACCGAGACCATGTGAAAATGCAAATTATTTCTGGAATGAAGTGATTGTCTTGGGGTGCGATATGCACCAACTGTATCTATGGCCGCCGGAAAATGCGAAAATTTTCGAAGGAGAGTGGGACACCCACTCCCCTTAGACCCTTCTCCCAGATCCGTCATCAACTCAATCCCCCCCCCCCTCACTCAGAATTACGTTCCTACGCCACCAGATTCGGCTATTCGCTCCAGTGCTGATTCGGGGCGACCCACGGCCACTACCCTCTCAACTTCCAAATACTACCCACATATAACCACCATTAAGGACCAGTCCTAATGCACAAATAGCACTTTGCAGTATATGCGTTTTGTGTCTATCTTACTCGAGCTTTGCTGTCCGAGTCGCCATCTTCCGTGGGTTAGGTGTCCACATGTCCCTCCACGAAAAGTTCTCAAGATGAGACATGTGCCGTCCCCATATCTGTGAGCTCTGGGTCTTCGTTGATCCATTTTCGCAAAGATTACAAAAACTTCTTAAGAAGCGGCCCCCAAAATGACACGAATGGGGACGCCAAAAGGCACCTGTCAGTATCAGGAGTATGGTGAGCTGGAACAAAGAATCTACCAGTTGGAATTTCTACTTCTTCCACCCCAATCATATGACCCTAGCTACGTCCCTGTTCGGAGACCTTGGAATGGGATTTGCCTGTGTAATGTGGTCATGGAAGGCGTCCCACACACAGGTATTCCACTCCCGATTCACCAGCCCCACCAACCGCACGCCAACCAACAACAGCTGATGGTATCAAAGACAGAACCTGGGTAACCGAGTAGGTAAGAACTCAGATTAGACGGGAACTCCCACTCCCATCCTCATTCTGTCACTTCAACCGTCCCTCCACCTTATCGCCTTTACAACATGTGAAGAAAACCTTGCGCCTATAACCCCCGATCGAAATGGTATGGTCCTATCTGCTCAGTTGCTGATGAGCAATCACAATACACTGTTGGGTAGTATATGTATTATCAAAAGCTTGAGCTGGATTGAAAACAATATGGACAAAAGTTATTATTGTCAATGTCCAATGCCACGCAATTATATTGAGTGGGGTACATGAAAAGTTGGGTCAGTGTAGCCACAAGACGAACAGAACTTCCCTTCTCGCTATTTCCTCTGAATGTTTCGTGCCGAGAAGATATGTCGAACCTGGAATTTAAACCTTGTTCCAAGCTGTTTCACCATTTATCATGGGCGTCAACAGTTGGGGGCCGGGCCGGGGGGATGTCCCCTACTTTCAACAGTGAGGTATCATAGCGTATTGCCCCCTCCCCCCACTTTTCCGGAACGTAATAAAAGATAATAGGCACATGCCCGATTTTGTATCACTCTGAACTGATGCAATTTTTGTCTAGCCAAAACTAAATCGCTTGGAAATTGTCTTAACGTCCACACATTCCGTGTGCGGACCCCAGTGAAGATCGGACACAACTAGGCCGAAGTCGAAGGATTACCATGTTTTCCATACCGAGTTCTCGAATTTTAGTCCGAATAGCCAAAAGTGCATAATTTTTCAGTGTTTCGCGCGCAATCGCATTTTTCTTCCAGGCATTGTAGGGGTAAATATGCGATGTAATGCTTCAATCATTTGTTCACTCGAATAATTCCGGAAGCCTTGGGCCGACTGTCCTGAGATGAAAAAATTCGGGCGCAAACTAGTGGAAACTTTGGGAGAAAAAAGGCAAAGTGAAAACATGCACAAAACTTTGGCGCTCACGCGCGCCGGTATCTTCCACTGACGGACTTTCGGGTTCTTAAAAGTCGGGTACAAATTTTCTGCTCCCAATTGGAAATGGTCCCGTACCGTCCTATCAGCTTTTTCCCTTCGATCCAACCAGGTCGTTCGGTAACCCCTGTTATCCCACGCAACACAGCCAGAGTAGAAAAAGGTATAAAGAAAAAACAAAACATGTGTGGTATTCGTAACTCATCTTAGTTGCACAATGACAACTGTTTCTTCCTGGCTTTCCTCCAAATCACACATGTAGGTGTGTGCTCTTTTGCATGTTCAATTCGGGCGTTTGGGTCTTCCAGTCCGCAGACATTTTGGTCATTTCCTCCACTTTTGCCGTTTTGCACCTTTTTTTCTGTCCAAATTTCACCCGAATTTGAATTTTTTTGCCCGAGTTGTTTTCCTCTCAAGAATAACTTGACGCCTCAAAGGGCTAACTCAATTTGGTAAATCTGATCCAGAGTCAAGTAGTTTGGATTACAATTAGTAAATTGTGAACGAACTATGTAGCCTAGTTCCAGACTGGGGCTTAACCAAAAAGAAAGTATCCTTGAATTTCGTCACTGAGGTGCGGACCCCAGGTGAAGATCTGGACACAACTATGGCCGAAGTCGAAGATTACCCATGTTTCATACCGAGTTTCTCGAATTTTAAGTCGAATAGCCAAAAGTGCTAATTTTTTCAAGTGTTTCGCGCGCAATCGCATTTTTCTTCCCTTCCCGGTGCTGTAGCTAAAGAGGCGATGTAATGCTTCGAAATCATTTTGTTCACTGTCGAATGATTTCAGTCACTGAGTTCTAGAGTTTTGTTTCACTCTGTCTGCCGCAGGGACGTAGACAGTTCTGACTATAGCGAGGTGCTAACATTTATAGGGCCCGTGAAAGGTCTCAGGGTTGTTCCCTCCCTTTGGAAAGTTTTGATTTGGTGCAATCCATGCCTAACTGTATTTTTTGGTGCGAAATGTGCTGACCGTTACCACCAGGTCATAGTTCTCTTCTTTCGATAATGTCCTGAATCCTAACCTTCCATGGGACCACCTCAGTTGAGGTCTAGGGAAAGGCCTGGGCATAGAACCCCTGTCTAGAGAACCCCGTTTATAATTTCCGTTTTGCCTCGAACCCCTTTTCTTTCGACCGAATTCTGACGAATTTTGTTGTATCCATGAGGGTAGAACATGACAGGATCGACGCCCTGATCGCCCCGACATGACCTGCATAGTTGATTCCTTTTGTCTTCCGGCAAGGTATATATATTAAACCCGAACATGGTACGGTTCATACCCGCAGATCCAGTCCCGACACAAACTATGGGCAAAAATGCAAATTATTAAGAACATGGACATCTGAACGCATTGGTCTGCACCTAGTGAACCAAGTTTCTTTGTCTCTAGCGAGACTATTTTAAGCCAACCCGCATACCTCGGGTGGTGTGGAGCGAGAGTGAATGAAAATTTCAAGTTTTTTGTTCCCCGAGTCCCGCAATAACTTTCAGCACCAGAGAGCCACTAAATGTACCGGCGCAGAGTCTCCCAGGAACTTTAGGATATTTTCTGAACGTCAAATCGCCGGGAATAACACTTTCTGGTGAGCAGAGAGCAACTGTAGATGGGGCGGAGATTTTTTTCATTCATATTATATTTTGGGTAACATAATTGGGTAACATTTCGTGGTCAAGGACAGAAGTGTGAGATGGGATATCGGAAATTTCGGAGGGTATTCGATTCCCCCCCGATATTTTGTTGAGGGGGACGCAATGCATCCCCCTCCCAATATTGGAGCCGACTATATTTCGAGGACTATGTGTACCGAAATATCCCGCAGCAACCGTGTGTGAACAAATACACAATGACCTAAATGGATCAAGTTGAGTGGAATTCTGCTGCTTTATTCGAGACATTCTCCTATGTACGGTAGTGTGCAGACATATGATGTTCAGTAAAATAACAAAATATGTCTGAATTTAATCCGGGTTGTTTCTTAATTATCAATGAGAAGAAGGTTTCTCCTTCAAATCCATATCGTCGCATAGATTGGCTCTGCCAGCTTGTTCCATTGGACGTTGTCAGTTTCCTCGGTAGGGAACCAGTTAGGTAAATAAACAAACAAACATAAAAATCGTATTTTGAGGTAAAGGGGGTTTAGGCGACGGAGGTTATGGTCTACAACTGGCGGGAATGCTGATTTTTCATTTATTCATGGTGCGACCACTTGTGAAGTTGGGTGCACGGTCCCATACTATCCACTATGAGGGCACACGGTGGGGCATCGAAAATGCGACCAGGGAACGCTACAAATTGCGTTGTCAAAAAGAAATGATTCAAAATTCACGTGGGGAAAAGTCCAAATATTGCCTGAATTTCCGATTGGAATGCCTCAAAATGAAAAAAGTGACACATTCGCCTCGAAATTGCAATAAAAAGTGAGCAAATTTCGTGCTCGCGCGTGTACTAGTGGTGGATTTTGTCCCGTTGCTCTCCCTTCATCTCCAAACTCTCTATGGGAATTGCCGCCCCCCCCTCATTAACCCCTAAAATTATACTATTTGTGAGGTGAAATCATACAACAACATTTTCTTGACTTTGAAAACTACAATCACCTCTTTAGATTCGACCATTTAGCCTCCGGTCCGTTTCCCGCTCCTCCCTCGACCACGCTGCAGGCTTGGATACACAGAGGTTATGTCGTCGAACAATGGAAAACTGTATCCTATAGGCCAGGCCCCATTTCAATACGATGTTCCTATCTTCTGGCGTTATTGGCTCCAACGTTTTGGTCAATTATGCAGAGAAATTAGGGAGAATCCCCTTGCGCATACGCATGACGTCACACTTGTACAACCCGGGAAGTTATTTTTTTTATTTTTTTTATTTGTTTCATTTCATTGAGTAAGTTACATACATATCACGCTGCCTTTAACTGTGGACAAGTGAACTGGCTGATCAGTCGCTTCGCTGACATATAAAAACAAGATGCTTTTACCAAGTGGATATCTCCTTGGACCAGCTTAGTTTTGACATTGCATTGCTCCAATCTCTATAGGCATACGTCATTACTACACTATTGAAAGAGACCCAAGTTGCCTCCCTTCTTAACCGAATTTGCATACGTGACTCGCCACTAGAGATTTGTGTGCTCATTTTCTTGGCCGTGTAATACCCAGTAATGTTGGTAATACCGAGACACTGTGACCCTCGGAATTATGGTCCTCTCCTGTTTGTTACTATAATTAAAAGTAATATTCGCATTCTGCCTGCCCCAGTCTGGTGATGGTCCGGTTGCAACATATCTCTGTAATTACAATACAACCCTGGTCACTAAACGAATACACCCTGTTACCTATTGACGAAATCGTTTAGATTTTAGTTTCACTTTAAAAGATTGTATGTTTGTGTATGGTTTTATAGTTTTATTACTTGTTGTAATGTTTTTACATGTTTTGATGTTGTTTTTTTTCAGTTTTGGGGTTGAAAGGAATAAAATAAATAAATATCGTATGATGTATCTTTTCGTCTTGCGCACGGACCATGCCAAACCTCAAATGACTTAACTCCGTAACGTAAAGACCTATGAACTTCCGGTTTAGACTGAGACGCATCCAGTTTTTCTCCAGCTAAGAAGTTAGCTTCTTTATCCTTCACTCAGTTGTCCTTTAAGTCACTTCAGTGCGTGCATACTAGGCCGGCATCCAACGATAAACGCTCCTATACGGACTGAAGCGCATGTAAAACATCGGGTTAACAATGAATGATGTCTTTCTGCAATTTACCATTGCTACGTGCAGGGCATGTTCATCCGACTTTTAAACTCCAGTCGCCCGAACCTGACAAATTTCCTTCCCTCCACACCCCCTCAATGGAAGGCGGTTGGCACGTCTCGCGTGCTACACATACTGGCACCTTGTGCACCCGTGTTACTCTACCTATAATTTGTCCCCGTGATCCCGCGTAACATTGCCTACGGTAGTTTCCGTCTTGCCATTTGATATGATAATAACACTGACATGGCGCTGGACAATATAGTGAACCGCCCGCTGGATATTGGATTATCAATGCCGTAGTTAATTGATTTTAAATTCATTCCTTTGTTTTATGAAAGTAATAACTCTTTTAGAGTGACGTAGATTTTTTGTCTGGCTTTGGAGAGATGACCTGGTACGAATAGAGCATTACATGAAAAGGGCCGGAAACGGACTTGCCTGGGTTTTAAGCTGAAGTTACCCAGCTTTGACGGAGGAAATGCCGTAACTACATAGCCTTTAAGGCACTTGGTAGTTTTCCGTTCCAATACTCCTTTGTAGTCAGAGAGGGGAAATGGTTCCAAGGAAGGGGGGGGGCAGCGTCATGTGTTTTCACCACGTGCACAAATTCACACTTTTTGGCCAAAATGTCAAAGATCCATTCTCCTTTCGGAATGTTTACCAACTTTCGTGAAAATTCTCTCTCGCCAGTAGCAGGGGACGTATGACAGGATCAGTGGAACATTGTAAGGTTTTCACCCCAGATCGCCGAAATTAGCCCTTAGGGTCCCTGAGAGGACCGTTTATACTCACACTATCGGTTCGTTAAAAACAAAGTGCATCTCGTGGTGGAATATGGAATACACAAGAAAACAAGAAGGATCTTTGACACTCTTACTGGAATATATCGAATTTAAATGTGATGTGGAATTTTCCGGCTCACATACATATCACACGTTCCCCCCCCCCCCCCCCCCTACATTGAACCACGCCATACGAGTGACAGCATGATCCTCCTGTCGTCAACCCATGGACAGTATATGCCCGACCCTAATCAAACTCTCATTATGGTCAATGATATGTTACCAGTGCCGTAAGGTGAACATTCTATTAGCTGTGAGACGTTTCTTGTATTATTTCATAATTGTAATCTGGTTCTTTCTTTAAGTACCAGAGAAAAATGAATGTGACAATTGGTTCATTATTGAATAACTATTGTGTAAGTGATATGACAGTGTGCATGCTCCTCCTTACATAAACGTACACATCGTATAGGCCTAATCTCTTCAGTAGACAGAAATGAGGAAGGTGCATCGAGCTTCGGCGGCTTGCAGCTGAGCTGGGAACTGTGTGCAATGATGCCACCAATGCATGAAAGGAACACGATCCATCGCTTATAGAAATCATGCATGGATTTCCATTGCCAAGAGCATGCCACCTTAGCAAAAAACGACCCCCCCCCCCCCTTCATGCGGTGAATATGAGGGTTCATACTTGGCGCTGCCAGTGGTGTCCCTTGTGCAGGAAATTTGGGAATACGGCGGTTACCTCATGCTCTTTCTGACGTTTTCTTCCTCAAGGTATCTGGATGATGATTTTGGCTTTTTCATCCCCTAGATCGCCGGAAATAGCACTTTCCGGGCCTAATTACAAAATCTGGTGGCAAATTCCAGTAAGAAAAGAATGTTGAAGAGTTGTCACTCTGCAAAAGATAGGCAGATGACTATAGCAACACAGCATCTACGGCCTCTTATATATTTTTTATTTTATGAGGGATATGTCACATTGATTTCAAGCTGAAATACCATAACCTACTGCAAGTTTAAATTTACGTAAACAGGTGAGCTTGGATGGAAGGAGCTAGGATGAACCCAACCCCCTCATTTTAAGCATTAATATCTGATCAGCAACAGTGACAATATGGGAAAACCGTACACACCTGCCGGTTGAAATGTGGGAGAGATTTTGCGGGTTTTGAAGCGGAGCCTATTCATTGCTGCCACGAGCCTAAATCGCGGGGGGGGGGGGGGGAGGGGATCGGGGGGGGGGGGGGAAGGGGGGATGGGTATGTATCCCCCACTTTTGGAGGTAGGGGGGGGGGATGGCCTTGAAAAACATTCGATTTTTTCATGAGAGAGCGAGACGGCTGGCCGGTTGCCATGTCGCGCACTTGCCCACCTGATAACTTTGAAACAACGAGACAAGAAACGTGAGTCACCGCTAAGTTCGCGCGAGCCGTCCGCCCATGCGTGCATGTAGTTATGTGCGTGGCTTGGTCGTTGTTATAAACAGTCGGAACTGCTCTTTCGCTCCCGGGTATGAGTTGGACAGTATATTAGCGTCTTATACGGGCAGTGTACGGGCAGTTTAACGGAACCTATTCTAATGGCCGACGAAACTTTTATATCGGGCTCGGAGACGAGACGAAAGTGGTTGGACGATTTTAAAACCGGAGCTCCATCACACAGCCCAGGCGCATGTAACTTGATCGGCCTATCAATTAATGGATGGTATTTGCTGTGACTGACGGTCGGTGAGGTCTGCCTCATACATAACAGGTTATGTTGTCTTACATATTTACTGTACTTGCGTCATTTTCACTGACAATGTTCATATAGCTTTCAAGATGACAACAATTCTCTTGAACAATCTACAAATCGTTAGATAATATATTTTCTTGAAATCTGAGTAAACACAGCTGAAAAACACCCTCAAAAGCGTTCCGGGCGCCTGGGAGGTTGTGACAAGCCAAAAATTTTCTTCTTGGCCGCTCCGCGCCAACCTATGGGCGCTCGCTTAGATGCGTCATCTAACCAAAAATCATCCCCCACTTCCAAAACAAAAAATCTACGCCCCTGATTGCCTTTAGCACGAATCCTTAGACAGTTGCCGAGAGAAATGCGGTCACTCAGATTGCGGGAATGTATTGCTCTCGGTACTTGACTATGACGTAGCCTAGGTTTTTTTAGTGAGAGGTGCAGGAAGAGGGGGGGGGGGGTAGAGGCAATGGCGTGCGGAGAGGGCACAGGGGAAACAGGGGACACACGAATACTAATCTGAGCGGAGCGGCCACCATCGCTGGCGCCGAGGGGTACAAGATAAATTTTATTGTGCAAGCCCCAGAGCCGGTAATGGCTTTTTCCGGGCGTTTAAGGCTGCACGTGCCAGCTGCACACATGGGGCATTTTATGAACACAAGTGTTGATCAGGGAAAAATTGGACAATTTTGTCGGACCTCGATAATACCGTTGCCCCAACTTAAACTTCTCTAGCCAGAATGTTGAATAATTGCTGCGCATACTATATTCCACCAGTGCGCACGAAGCGCGCAATTTTTCGCAAGATTTCCAGAGCACATCTTGAAGGAAATTGAGGATCCTTGCCAGAAATTAGGACATTAGCCAGCTTTAGCTCTACTGTCCCAATAAATTATATAAAAACGTTATGCCATCCACATTACAATGCAGGGGGAACTTCCGAATAGTAGTTCCCTTGAGAAACACGCGTCGAAAAATCCAAGCAGTCTGATAGCCTAATTACTGCAGTTTTAAATATACAGCTATTCGCGCGAATCGAATTAAAATGACAATGCTCTTCAAAATCTCCACAGGAGTGGCTTTCCATCCCAGAGGATACGGTATGTGTCATTGCTTTTGATCATTTCAAGAGATCGGCAGAATGTAGACTGAGGTCCTTTTCAAACTTATTGGCCAGACCTATTCAATTTCAAAGTCACAAAGACTCCTTCACGAGAGCGTCAGTGCGGTCAAATAAATGAAAGGAAAAGGGAAACCATCCGCGACCGACCGGGTCGCGCAGTTAACTTAGACGAGCAACCCTCATATGTGAGGCAGCCATGGACGGGGAGTGTCGCATGTGTCAAAACTTTCATTCATATTGTTGTTAGTAATTCCCTGACGAATTCAACCAAATTTTGATTGTTGCATTCTGTGCTTAGGCCTACTGCAAATGACCGATTCATAACGGATTATTCGCTCTGCTTTAGTATTTTTTTCGGCTGATCCAAATTGATTTTGCCTCCTCCCTGAAATGAAAAATATGGGTTTTTGCGAGGAGTGAGCACAAGGATCGGAGGAAGAAGAACGCATTCATTCCGTTGTCGGTGCAGAACGCACACAAGTCACGTAGGCATAGGCTAAGGCCTATCGGCATTAGTATGATCAGTGTGCTCATTAGTTTCCCTTTAACTTGTTACTGACTTCTTCGTCTGTACTGATTTCTGTGCGTTTGTGTGAGTATTTGAGGATCGAACAAATACATGAAAAGGAATATACCACAGGCGCACTAGTAGTAGTGTAACGTTAGTTAGCCTAGGCTATACGATATAAAGGCGATGGTACTGAACCACTCAGTGCCAGATCTGGAAACTTCTCGAGGCACACTTCGATAATTTAGTACTATAAACTCCCGCTCGGTGCTCTAGGCTTTAGGAAGATTGAAATTCACAAAAAAACAGCAATTGGTTGATCTCGTGCACCCATTCGGGTAATTCAAGACATTTATCCACAGAGCGAGGCGGTTAAAAAGTCTGTGCCATGCAACCTAACAGGACTGCCCGAGGCCTTATATATTAAAACGTTCAATAGACAATTCCGGAGTCAAAAATTTGATCGATCGATCATAATGTTTCCTCTCTCTTCCACGAAATTGCACCGGAACAAAAGGATTCATACAACGAACATACACAAGCATCGTCCAAATACTAGCCGTCGGTTCAGTTTTTCATATTTCATATAAGCTCTTATAGGATAAGTAGTCGGTCGGATCTCATGTCCGAATAGTAGTTAGACTGTAAGGGCATGTGAATTACTAGAAGGGGCTTGTGCGGTATTCCTTCCAGCACGCCCAATGCCTCAGCATAATTTTCAGCGTGATGATGGTTGGAAACAATCGCGTCATTCCAGCATTAATCTATTTTGGAAAACCAACGAATTACGTGGCAGATCATCTTTTTGTTGAATAGGAGGTCACCAATCGTCATCGATCGACAGGAAATTGAATGGCGTCATATGGTTTACGTGAGTTCAGCCTAGGCCTAATTGTAGCTAAAATGTTGATGATTTCATTGATTTAGAAAAGCTCCGTATTGCGGATTTTACCCCGGATCCCCGAGTCTCCGACTCAAACAAACCCAAGCCTTTGAATACTACTACTTACCGATTGTAATGTCCTGCATCGTCGATATTCTTACGAAACCTGCAGCTTCTTTTCTTTTGATTGGTCGACCGCTTTGAGTACAAAAGGTCATCTGACTAACGTACGTTTGCCAAGGTCGTGGACACGGGGAGTTAGAGTAACACAAACGGAAATTGCTGGACAATGTTAGGATCACAAATGCTTCCGCCTGCTGTTCAGAGTTACTCGCACAAGGGGACATTTGTCTCTTTAAATAGTTACAAGCAACAGGCCGCATTGCCCTCTCCAGTTAGTAATAGATCCATGGACCCTTAGAATACATCTATCCCACAATCCACTGCTGTGGGAGCGTAATATTTTTTAATGTAAACAGTTAGAACCATTATAATTTGGCTTGAAATACCCAGCATATTATTTCCTTCTTGAAAGCCAAATTGACATGTATTTTGCCAAACTAATGCCTAGATATTCATGCACAATAAATTTGTTTGGTATTCCTGTTTAGTTTTAATGATAAGTAATAACTAAACCGTTCAGGATGAATAATTCCAACTGAAATAGCAGAAACAAAATATACGTGTGAAGAGCATCTTGGACTATTAATTGGCGATAAGGTCTATACCTGTGAAACTCACGTCGGTCACAGGTGGGCGAAAGTGGCTGAATTATCTCGAGTTTGCAGAATAGTTACAGGTCCCATAAGGGCGTAAATTATTTCGAAAATATATACATCTCCAGGTTATGGAATCGTACACAAGGCTGCATGATTCAGCCTCATGTCGCTTGTACGCGTGTTAGGCCTACGTATCCATACCCAATTATTAAAGCTGTCAAAGTAGAAGATCAGGGAACTGATTTATTGGCCAGTGTGAAATAAGCAAATCAAAATATATCAACAAATATTTTACTGAATAAGTTTACAGAGAGAACCTTGAAACGTTGTTGAAAAACGATATTTCATAAAAAAAGGAGAGTTATTAAACATACTTGGCCTTCTTACGGTGTATCCCAGGGAACCAGTACTAACAAGACAATCCATACGTCCAAGGGGTCACGCAGGTTACCCCCGCAGCGATCAATACACAGTCTGGAAACGGCCGTCGTGCCTCCAGTAGGGCCGCCTTCGATTCGGTGGGCGAACCTACTTTGTCCAGAGAAGAACTTGTTTCAACAGTTCAATAGACACGGCCTTTCGTGCCGGGGAGCAGTTCAATCAGCACGACCTATCTAGGCTGTACCTCGCTCCATCCCTCTGAAGAACGACGCCCTCGATTCAGTCTCGGGGAGGGCCAGAGACTTCCCGCTTCGTGTGCGAACGACATCACCGGCCGGAGCGTCTTCGGAGGAGGGGATTAATTACGGGAACGGATCGTCTTGTCTTGTGGAAAATACATTACTCGTTATAATTACGGCAGCCATTTCCTTCTATATTGGGTGGCTTCGACCAGTGAACGAATCGAAATATGGGGTATATTTCCGTTTCGTTGCTTCCCAGAGTAGGGCATGAGTGGCTTATAATCCCTATTTTTTTTGGTTTTTTTTTTTTTTTTTGTTTTTTTTTTTTTTTGGGGTCAGGTCAATGATCATGACATCTCAAAGGTCTTGTTGTGATATATCGATAACAGTGTGCGGGGAATGTAGCCGAAATTTGCTTCACTCTTTGAATATACAAGACTTTATTGCTCTTTAAGTGAACAACGTGTGTCCCCAAATCTGACCCAGTAAAGGCTTAATTATCACTCATATTATGTTATTATTAAATAATTAACAATACCGAAATACTGAATAAACATGCTTACATTCCATATATTGCTTATAACGTTATGTGCGCATTGGGGGCGGCCCATGCGTGTTGGCATTGAAAACGTTCTGCTTCAATTCGACACATAAGATGTACGGACGACAACAAAATTTGGCAAACATTTAGGTTTTCAGTGTTATTACGGCACTATCCGTGGAAATAACATAGGCGGGCTAACGTATGAACGTCACCCGTACGGTTTCGTACTAGGACAATTCCAATCATCAGGTGATTATATTTGTACATGGGCATGTTGGAAAACAAAAACGGATAACCACCCCATGAAGTAGAGAACTGTGAAATTACGTGATATTTGCATGATAAAGGTTAATTATTTTTAAATTGAGAGGAACCTTTCTATGCTACAATTGATGCCCATGTAACGCTTTTGCCAAAATTTCAGGCTCATGAAGCATTCCACTAAGTAGCGTATTCCCAATGCCATATATTGATATAACATCATTGGAACGTTCGATAACGTACATGACGTAAAATCGACGTCAAGTGAGTGATTTGAGGGGAGTTCAATGACAGTTTCCGCATCGAGCTTTTTGGAGCGTTCTACATGGATGGCGTGGCTCCTCCACCGGAACTACAATGTATTCAAGTTATTCGAATCGCATTCTCAATATTATTACTTTCATGACCGTCGACATTCTACTATGGTTCTCCATCTGATTGGGACTTCTCAAGATTTGTTATATCCATATATACAAGATTTGTATTTTCATTTATAATAATGTTTCATATTCGTCCACGTTTTTTTAGTGATATTGTTCATCCTGAAAATCATTACCAATCGTAAATAATACAAGAAGTAGTTCACTATTAAAAAACTTGTCACCATACACAATAACAAGCACGGCAAACTCCTCATGAATAATTATGGCTGACAAAATTTGGAACCAACTTCCTCATGATATTACCTCTTGCAATCATATTCGTCTTTCAGGAAAAGTTGAAATCTCATCTAATTGCTAAGTACGCTGATAAATCTTATTGTGTTTTGTTCTGTATATATGTTTAGGTCACTAGCTTTGATAAATTATATGTTTTATCTAGTGTCCTTTCATATTTTATTATGTATTATGTTTTTAATGCAAGTTAGACGAAATAAATTGAATGAATTTATGAATGAAATCGGAGCTTGCTGGATTCACACCATCTGTTTGAGTGTCTAGGCCATCGTGAGGTAATTCGTTGTCAATTGGATGCTATTAAGGAAGTTCCTCATAGCAGTCATTCCATCTAGCGCATTTTCTAAAGGTGAATTGGGAACCCGTGAAGCATCCAATGATTGCGTAGTCCGTGGGTTTACGGGAGCGCGTAGTTGACCACTCCATTCACTGGTCCAGTCGTGACAATGGTCGACGTCTATGTAGAGTGGAACCCCGTTGTTGCTAACAGCCTTGCTTTCTGGGTTTCATAAGTAACGCTGATTGAGGAGGGTGAGACTCAACCGTGATCACCCGGGCCGCGGTGTATGTTTGTTGGATGGCAGTGGTCGCCCAGACATGGATTTCAATGCTCACGCATCACTATGAGTCTACCTGCATCCTTTGTTTGGTGACTCTACACGCCTCTACTTGTGGATGTGGGAAACACACTGACAGAAGTACGATAAATCGTACTATGGCCTCTGCTTCCCAGTGGTTGCTGACATGACCTGCGGTCCTCCCAAAACCCGACGTGCGTGGCTGGATTGCAATTCCAATAATGGCGCCACCGTTAAGGAGATGTACTCACAGACGGGATATGGAGGGAAATCGTGAACTGTAGGGACTGCAGTGTCTAGTTCCTTATGCCTCATTACACGCTTCCTGTCCCCGAGGCGAAACAGGTAGCTTAAAGTCGCTCGGAGTTGGAAACACATCCTTTCCGCACCACATCGAACACCTAGTGTTGTGGGCAGTAGTACAATTCAGAGCGAGATACAAGACACCGACGGCCAAAAAACCGACAGGTCGCTTTTCAGATCGAGTAGATGTCACATAGTAGTATTTCTCGGAGTTGTGAACATGCACCCGGCAACAAGAGGGTCAAGTAGCCTCTGTCGACCGTTGCTAATATGTCAAGACAACAACAGCAACAATTCTGCCAATGGATCCGCGCAGCGGCCCGTTGGGCTGGGTACTAATCTTGTGGATTTGTGCGAGGAGACCGGCCTTCAAGCGTGGGAATTCTGATAGCTGGCGGTGCGTCTAAATTGCTGGAACACTAAACTGTGACATACTTAACGCCGAGGAAACTCGCGGGGCGTTGGGACAGTTGAAGTGTGGAAATAAGGCCCGGAGTCCTGTGGCCTACGTACATGGTACGCCTTCCAATGGACACGGTTGTGTAGAGGTTGCACTCTGGAGAATCCTTTAGTAACGTATCAAGTTTCCCTGTTGAGACCCATCCCATCACTATTGGTATCGTAGACAATATCGTCGAATCGATCCATCAATTGCCCAACTTGTGGCGGTCACTGATTTTCTTCTTTACCTCGGTTTTTTTTAGCGCAATTAATGGCACTGTGTCAACCATAATGAGCCTCATTAGGTCGGCATGGGGTATCGTGAGGTCAATGGATAGTGCCGTTTTGATATATTCTGGGCACGAGCGCTAACTGTGGGGGTGAGATGGAGTCTGCATTTCCTCACTGACTGCACTTGGCAAGTTGCTGCATTCTTCGGTTCCCGGTGGCAGTTCCCTGATTCAAAACAGTCAACTGCCAGTGAGTTTGGCTCGGGGTGTATCTTTCGGAGCTGACCTACGGTTCACCGCGTTATATGTTCACACCAATTTGTTTTACCACGTTTGGAATAAAGTACCCACAGGTTCGTCTATATGAGGAAGATTAGATAAACTTTATTTCATCCAGAATTGGAAATTACATGCTTGCATAAGATATAGTATTATATATATATTATGGGACATACGAATATAGGACATAAAATGTAGAAAACATAAAATACAACACGAGCGGAATGCCAAGAAAACACTGACCCATGTGGTGGAAATGCGTGCAAGTGAGAGATATGTGGAGATGCCGCGTTAAAATGCGTTTGTAAGAGGAGTGTTAAAACGTTAGGATATCACAAAATGTGTTAGAACGTGGAATGATAAAATTAATTAGACCCACAAGGTGAAAACCAAAGGCGAGAATATTATCGAGTATAAGACAAATTGAAAATCCGAGCTGCTTGCTCAACAAAGGAGGAAGGATAACGATTGGTGTATTCTCTCGGTGGCCTCATCCGTCCACTGCTGAAATAATGGAATTTGCCGTGTAGAGGGGGATTGACAACCTTGAGAACCCGGGTAAGTTTCTTGCTCATCCTGCAGGAATATCACTACATCTGTCATACAACGTTGAATGTGGTAATTTTCACCTACAAGACGTGTTCTCGATAAGAAAAAAATCAATAGACCTTCGACGGCGTGTTATTTTCACATGTTTGGTGTGGTCAGACATGTGTACCTTACTTGGGAACCTCAATGTCTCCATGAATAGCGCTCTTAACCCAGGCGGCGGATTCGAGGGCGCACATCGCCCCCCCCCCCCCACACACAACAACACCTACAAATCTAGAGAGATTTTTTTCCAAAGCCAAAACGTAAAAAGCAACATTCGATTTTTTTTTCCTCCTATTTTTTTTCCCCGCTGAGACTTTTGAAGTACCAAGCTTGCCACAGCCCCATCTAACCACCTTTTCCGGTGGACAGTCGAGATCCACAATTCCAGAGGATAAAATACCAAGACATTTTTTTTATAGCGACTCGTTATACAACATACTAGTCGACAGACCCAAACAGATGAAAATTATATCTCTGTACGCTTTTAGCATGAACTCTAACCTCTGAAGACTGGCGAGCAAACGGCATGCGCACAGCTCGCATTGTATGCGAAGGAAAATCATTCAACGACGCTCACCCTCAAAAGAAGTACCGCGATGAACTTCTGCCATTGTTAGAGTGTACCCCCCACCCCCCCCCCCCCCCTCCCCCCTCCCATAGAAAAAGATAAATGAATAAATAAGACCGGACCGCGTGCGCTTTCCGGGCTTTAATTTGCGACGACATAATCCGATCACATGTTTTCCTGGCTTTTTATGTTTCGACTATTGCGTTTCAATGGCTTGGCCGAGAAGCTGTCTGAGCAATGTTTTTGCTCCCCCGTCAGTTCCGTTGGATCCCTGCGCAGTTGAATGATATCGTTGAATTTTCTCGTGAAGACATACCACACCATTGCTCTGACTTTCAGAAGGAGCTTGCCTTGTGGAAAAGACTTGGAACAACCCCTGTCTGAGCGAAACCACGGAAGATTGTTTCTCTCATTGCAGGATGAACAGAACATGCCCGACTTTATCCCGGCATCAACGAAGATAAAGCAATTTGTGCTGTTCACGTCAGTAACATCTAGAGGTATTGAGCGAGCAAATCTTCCTTTTGAAGTTCATTAAAACACGAACAACAATAGTTTAGTTAAAGCCCATAGGAGAGGATCGCTTCAATGCCCTGATATATGTTCACAAGGATAGTCCAATTGACGTCGACAAGTAATTGATATCTATGGGGCTGGCCTCGTACAAATCTGAGGAAAATGCTTTTACTTATTACTACTTAACTTGACACCTTTGGAGTAGTTTTCTCCGATCCAAGTCTGATGAGACAATGAGCTATGTGAATTTTGGTACTTAGCTAGCCCAGGGGGCACAATTTCTATTCATACTGGTTCTTCCCTGTGAACTTGCCCAGTGTCAAGTGATTAACCTTTAACATCATCGGTGCCACGTCAAGGTATCTGAGAAGACTGTAAAATCCTTAATCTTAACTGATGGGCAAACTTTGAAAAAAGTCCACAAATTCCTGAATCCGCCCCCAGTAGTGGGGATAAACAAACGGAATGCGTTTGACTCACTCCAAAAGTAGTAGTGGGATTCGTTCCTACGTTTTGGCCTGATAGTCGTAACTCATTGTTGGCCTTACTCTGCGGGTCCTTCCCTAGGCATTGGTCGCCTCGGCGGAGAACCCGTGGTCATGTTGTCGGAAGCTGGCGGGTAGATTCTACATCTCAGCGTGCTCTCCAGGCGTGTGCTCTCAAGAATGATTGGGTGAGTGGAACAACCAGAACGAGTGGAACACATGCACGCGAGGTCGGACATTCCTATGATCAAGAGACGTCATTCGACATACGCAAACAGTGGTTGTTTGGGTTTTAACGCTTGAAAATGTTGTGTTGAATTAACACAACACTATGTAACTACCACACCTATCTATGTTACCGGGTCTCTCTTTTGAAGCCTCCAGGAGAATATACGTTACATTACTTCGAGTCATCACCTACGTCACTGTGATTTTTACGTTATAATTACGATATGTGACGTTTGATGATTTTTCTTATTCGGTAGTTTTGGTATGATCCTTCCCATATAGATAATGCATATTAATTGTCGACATAAAGCGGGGACAATGCTGTGGTTCACAATATTAGTCTGATATGGCAGGCGCCCTCTAAGTTGCAATGTAGCGGTAAAGTAACGTCTATGAAATTTGAACTTGTTTCTTCGGTATTGCTTTGGATTCGTTAATAATCATATTATGAAAAGGAATTGGAGCAAACGGAATAGCATTTTCCACACATTTACATGTGTGGTGCGAGCCGTGCGACCCCTATGAATATTGTTTGCAATTTACTTCGCTTTTAGGAGATTTTTTTTCAGAATGCTCCTTCTTTTAGGGGCCCACAAAAGATCAAGTTATCACTTCAAAACTGTTGGCACTTTTGTATGTTCAGTTCAATGTAGGCCTTGCATTCTGATCATTGATTGCTATGTGGTACACTCTGTGTACGGTGATATTGGGTATACCTTTAAAAAGTAAGGTCAACCGTCGAATAATCGTTAAGGAACGCTTTGATGCTTGATGCACGACAAACGTCGAAAAAACGTTCAATCATCCAGACAAGGACAGACAGCAGCATTACAGTTAATAATTTGAGTTTGAATGACTGTTGAAACTCCTCGACGTCTCATTTTCTTTATTATTGTTTTGTACGATAACGTTCCGTTTCGACGTCAGATGTACAGAAACTCCGGCTTCCTGTCGTCCACCACCTTCGTCCGGTACTTTCGAACCATCGAATAAATTGAACCACACTCTGAAAAATGTTGGGTACTAAATACCACCTGGGCTTCGTGTTACCCGTCCCTGGGTAAATTTTACCATTTTGAGTAAAGTTTACCAATTGCCTATGTGGTATTGTACCTGACATTTTTAGAGGGCTATTGTGTATAAAACACCATCACTGTTCTGGTACTAATAGGTTAGTATGGGTCTACTACTACGCATCTCACTGCAGTTAAGAATGCGCTAGAATGTTAATTAACCAACATTATAGAGCTTTGCAAACTCGCTGAGGGATCGGTTTGTTACAGACAGTACCGAGTGTGAATTCCCTACCGGAATTTCTGTGGAAACCATAGTACCCATGTTCAATATTTCCGTCGCTGCTGTGTTTTTGTTGTTTTCTCCAATCCAACACAAAGGGCTTTGGGGGGTATTCAAGGCGTGGCCTAAAGCTAACTAACATTCCATCCAACCGTTGGGATCTGACCCCGGGGAATTACTCAGTACCATCGTTTTGAACATTGGCCAGAAAAAAACAAGTCGGTTTATCGTCTGGAACCCCCACGCTCACCCCAGCGCACCCCCTTTTGTCAACCAGAATTGGCGCTACTCTTGATATCTGAAGACGAATAGACGAACTTGCCCACTGTTGACTGGGGTTGTAATAGTTTAACATGGATCAATTCCGAGCGAGCTGGAAATTTCGATCAAAACTCGGGCCAATTTCTTTTAAATTTCTGAGATACCGAACAACACTCTCTTGTGACCCAAATGTACAGATAAGGCTGTTTACCCGATTGCTTGATCGGCTTGGATGATTGAGGCTATACTTGGTGGTGTATTTTTCATGATGAGTATCCGTGGATTGTGTGTGTCTGTGTGTGTGTGCGTGTGTGCGTCTGTGCTGTGTTGTCTGTGTGTGTGTGCGCGTGTGTGGGCGTGTGTGTGTTGGTGCGTGTGCGTGTGCGTGTGCGTGTGTGTGTGTGTGTGTAAAGTGTTTAATACGCCACACTCTTTCGTATATTACATCATTATGGTTTACGGTATTTCCGACTTGTTCAACGCGAAAACATCTGTTTGTTTTATCGCGCCGGTGTCCCCATACATTGTCTGGATTTTCGCGAAGACCATCATCTCGGTCGTGTTTCCAATGACTCATCTGTGCAGAATGATGAACTGTGTACAACAGTGTGTATACTCGCCCATTCACACTCGCCCATTCATAACCACAAACCGTCATATATGGAAACTTCTTTTTTGCAAGCTCATGCATGTCATGATGTTATAAATATTGTCATAAACTGATGACAAACCAAAAAATCAGTTCGAAATCCAAATTATGGCAGGACAGGACAAGACAGAGAGTAAACTGCCGATAATGCGCCGAAGACAAAATCGAGTTAATAGGTTTCAGTGAGTGTAACAGGCTGCTTAGCCTGGCAGCCCGACAATCGACGTGGCATGACTCGAACACAGCCTTATCACCATGACATGCAAAATCATATGACAACAATTTCATATGGTATTTCCAGAATCGGTGAACTTCGCGAATACCTATCAAAGGTCGGCTGAGCGACTTGTGCAAACGTTTTCATGACCTCTCAATATCGCTTATTGTAACAGTCTTTCAATTAACTCATAACTCACCCCAATCTCACACATATCTTGGATATCGAAATCCCAACCTTGAGTGCCATTGTTTGTGAAGAACTGCGAATTGAGAACACGTTCAATTTTTTTGTTGCCCAAAGTTTTGTGTGTATTTCTTGCCTATTATGTAATTTTATTTGTTCCGACGGTGGATATTGACAACGAATCCTAAAATTACAAAAACTTCATCAAACAAACCAACCAAACAACCAATTGTCTCTAATTCTACCTATTTTCTACAATGATCCCTGAATATGTAATTCCGCTAGTCTGGGTGCCATTTTGGTGGCCATTGGAAAGCCATCTGGATTTTCAAAGTGTTAACAGTGAGAATAATTGCCATAAGTCTTGATGGTTACTGCGAACCAAGCAATCAGACTTATCAATAACCAATTTTTGGCGTATTCCAATTTATTTGTGTTTTCTGCATATCTGCTATTTCGCCTTATTTTGGGCGTCACCCACCCTGACGGCCATTGGTGGATTTATAATGGCTGCCAATCAAATGGTATGTTCTTGTTCCCTGACTGGATTTCTTGACCCAGAAAAATGTCGGCATAAAAAGACGAGAACTATAACTATACGGGCCCTAGACGACGTAATATATGGGTGAAACATGTTTCCAAAGGGCGGCCATTTTTGGAGAAGGAGGAATGCAATCGATCCCAATCGAGCAAAGGTTTTCAATGGGACCTGACATGTACGATATTGTTCAGACGGTCCTCGTGGACCTGTCCCATAATACGGGTCTCATGTTTCAGACGGGTCTCATGACGAATTATACACACACGGAGAGTCCGGGGTGGGTGACGGTCCATCTCACTGACATATTAGAACCGTGTGGAATTTATCGTAAACCCCGTCATTTTTCAATCAAAACCGAGACAATAAGGTGGTGACGGAGGAATCTGTTCAGTCATGTCAGTGTACGACGTGCAGGCCAATGTGTGTGTAGTGTTGTGACGTCCTGCCTTGTAACACGATAACTTGTTATGGTACACTTGGAGAACAGAGGATCGGACCTATTCATGCCCCAGCAAAGGTGCAGACCTGAAGACGGCATCTTTGTGTCAGTAGGCTTGTGTTGAACGATATATTACCTCTGTTTCATATCCCGAGATTCGCAGTGCCCACCACCTACATTCTTTCTGTATCGCCAAGCCCCGGACATGCTGTCTGAGCTCCTATACAAAACAGAAGTCAGTGTGGAGGGCCTCGTTTGGCTATGCCAAACCGCGCCCTCAACTTGACTGGGTGTTATAGTGACATGTCATTCAGGCGACACTATTCGCATTTCGGGCGTAAATTATATAGCTCCGTTTGACAAGCCTCCCATGTTCCTATGATTCGAGCCTCAGATTAATATAAGCTAGTTCACTCCGGGTTGTCATCCTTCCGCCTAGATGGTGTTTCTGCCAAACTCAATCGATTCGTATTACCCGAATTAATCATGGTTTTTTCTGTGCTTCCGTATGATCGCGCCTGATTTCCCGCGTTTTGCTGAAACAAGGGTAAACACTCACTGACGATGTTGCACAATCTTGCCTATGATATACCATCTTACTATGTAACAACGACGGTATTTTCGGGGGTCCTCTGGTCGAAAAAATTCGCACATAGAATGTGTTTTACATGTTACCCCATTAGGGCGCCTCCCACATCGAGTTTCGTGTTTCTCTGACGGAAATTTGGACAGGGCACACAATCGCTCTCTGATGTCCTCCCCAGTTAATATAATGGTAATAGCTCCATGTATCGACCCAGTCCGTATCCATCCGTCCGCTGCGTGCGTATTCCTACACCAGGTAACGGAATAGCAATGCGTCTTTGGCGGTACCTCGATGTTGGGGTTCGGCAACTTGCAAATTGCCTACGCCAGTTGTCCCTCCTGCTCCAGGGCGTAGATTTCTTCTGTTTTGAAGTGAAAGGGGGGGGGAATGATTTTCTAGATGAACCCCATTTAAGCGGAGCGCCAGCCCCACCCCCCCCCGCCCCCGCCCATAGGTTGTGCGCGCAGCGTACAGAATTTATTTTGCTTTTCCACAGCCTCCCAGACGCCAGGAAACGCACTTGAGGTTTTTTTTTTTCATTCAGCATGTGTTTCCTCGGCCTTTCAAGAATGAAATATTATTATCTACGATTTGTGGATTGTTAAAGAGAATTTTGAATCTTTGAAAGCTTAACCATTTGATCGTTCAATGACGCAAGAAGAACTAATATGTAAGACAACATCACCTGTTATGTATGAGGGCAGACCTCAAACCTACCGTCAGTCACATGCAATACCATTATTGATATCTAATTCGGTGATAGGACGATCAAGTTAATTTGCGCATGGGCGTGTGACGGAGTTCCAGTTTTAAAATCGTCGAAACACATTTCGTCTCGTTTCCGAACCGATATAAATGTTTTTTTCGTCCAGTTTCTTCCTGCACCTTATTACCCGTGGTGTCTGCATGTTACACACACAACTACTTTTAAAGCGCCCCTGTTTTATTTAATACCAGAAGAAGATGTCAATCAGAATAGGACTGGTGACGATTATCAACCCTCAAAAGAAATGCCAGGGACTTCGCTCACGTCGCCGCCACCACCCTCCTGCCTTGCTGAGGCACCTCAGGAGGGGGCGCCTCTGTGATGCTATTATGCGAAATGGTATTAGCTGCATGAACGCAAGAGATGCATTCCCCACTTCCACAGAGTTTCTCAATACGATGATCAGTTCAGCTATCGACACTCTCTTCTCTCTACGTTTTATTTTGGAAAAATGTCGTTATTTGGCTGTATTTAGCCCGCTTTTACGATCGGTGGTCGACTTTTAACCCTTAGCTGCTACTCCATGCACGCCTCTATCCAACCTATATAGACGAGAATCCGTTACAACACTGCCCACGTTACACTGCCCGTATAAGACGCTTAGTCTCGTTTGTTTCAAAGTTATCAGATGGGCAAGTGCAGCGACCCATGGCAACCGGCCAGCCGGCTCGCGCTCCATGGAAAAATCGAATCAGATAGGGTAGTTGAGGACTGTCAGGTACCGGTAAATGACATTTTTTTGTGTTGGGAACTGATACTGTGCACATCGCCTCTCAGTTGGTCGCCTCACTTCTACCAAATTTCGTTGTAATAAAGTGGAGAATTGGTCTAATATGAATGAATATCATCGGTCAAAAATCATGATTGGGACTGACAAAACTGGGGGGGAATGTTTTGTACATGCCCCCCCCCTACCTCAAAGTGAGGGGGGGGGGTACAACCCCCGCATCCCCCCGCGATTTACGCTCTGCCCTGCTCTAATCCTTGTGGCCGACCGACCCGAAAGCAACAGGTCCATTCTTTTGGTATGATCCCTACCGACGCGACCGGGATCCCGTCTCCTGGCTGGAAGCCGACGCTATACCTCTTGTGCTAGCCACTCGATAACTTGGTTAGGTCTGGGTGGATCCGGCTCATAACAAGCCTTAGTATGTGAATTCCGCATAATGAGAACATGATTTCAATTATTTGGATCAGAGGTCATTTGCTGTCCAAGTGTGAAATCCATGTAAACATTACAAGTTCAAGATATTTATTCCTGATTCGAAATGGACTTTTGTGTACAGCTTCCCGTGGGGAGTACAGGAAAGATTTGTTACGGTCCATGAGTCCACGCGACACAGGACTTCAGGTTTGAACCATGGAGCAATTATATTAACTGGGGAGGACATCAAGCGCGTATTGTGTGCCCTGTTTCATTTTCCGATGTCAGAGAACACAACTCGAATTGAGGCGGCGCACTATAACCTCGTAAAATACATTCCACAGTGTGTTTACCCTCTCTATCGCGATTTCCCCTCGACCATATACCCCGGAATACCTTGTTGCTCCATAGTAAATATAGTTGTAACCATAGTGCAAATTCTGCA
Organism: Sclerodactyla briareus; assembly: GCA_026419785.1. Lineage (NCBI taxonomy): Eukaryota > Metazoa > Echinodermata > Holothuroidea > Dendrochirotida > Sclerodactylidae > Sclerodactyla > Sclerodactyla briareus. The sequence goes on along the minus strand of JAODTK010005750.1, from coordinate 120,391 downwards.
ACCCTTCAGTGAGTGTTACCCTGTTTTCAGAAAACGCGGAAAATCAGCGATCTATTACTGAAGCACAGAACAACAATGATTAAATTTTGGGAATACGAATCGATTGCGTCCGGCAGAAACACCATCTATGCTTAGTATGACAACACGAGTGAACTAGAGTTAATATGTGAGGCCCGAATCATAAAATCATGGAGGCTGTCAAACGGAGCATATTCTAAGCTTACGACTAAAGGCGAATCTTGTCGCCTGAATGCCATGTCACTTAACACCACTGTCAAGTTAGGGCGCTGTTTGCCATACCAACGAGGCTCCACACTGCCTTCTGTGTGATATAGGAGCTTCAGTACAGCATGTCCCGGGCCTTGGGTTTGACCGCGCGAGTCCAACGTGACCTACCTTTCGTTTTGTTTTTTCACCACCACCTCAGTAAATCCAGAGATTTGGTGACCGGGAGGTCCGGGACCAGTTGTTACTCTGCCATGAAGGTTTTTTGATGGAATAATTCATATAGAACTCCTAGAAATTGGTTCCAGATGTCAGTTTCGCTGGTCTACACAGAATCGATGCATGCTTGCTGTGTAAGGAGGAAACATGTGTTTTGGTGAGTCGTTTCAAAAAAAAACACGTTTCACTCCAACTTCCCACCATGACTCGAACATTCATGAAAAAAAAGTTCCGATTTTACAGGAACTCTGTGTCGGGAAATAATCATCCTCGCCTAATCGAGTGTAACAGAGAGGCGCGGACCGAGAGCTGTGTCGCGAGGAGGGTGGGGGGGGGGGGGTGTGAGGGGGGTTGAGGTCGGAGTGCTCCCTCATATATAACCTCACCCTCCCTATTGGCAACTAGTTCATTTTTTATGGCCCCTAGGCACATGCGCTGCATATTTGCTAAGTAACAGCAGAAAGGTTTTTGTGTTTTAAGAAAGATTGATCACTTGGGTTTGGTGCTGACCCCCCCCCCCCCCCCCTTGGGTAACGCGACGCCACTGCGAGTGCAATGAAACACAATCGGACTAAATGGCTTGAAGTCGTTTCCCAATAGCTACCTTTGGTCGTCACATCTTGGTAACTATCAAACTCTGTTCCTAACTCCTCAGGCCAGACTTCCCGAGGCACTATTTTAGACCCATTACCGTTATTATTCATGTCGTGACTCATACAGAGTCCAGCACATTTTCAACTTAATTATGCGATAACAAAACACGGATCTTTTCCCCTTAGTGAATTAAAGCTTTTCAATGTTCTCTTGTGAGTCCAACCATCCAAATGGTTGTCACTACTAAAATTCATAATTGTTTTTATTGCGAACTTGAACAAGGACATCATGTTTGATGTATCCTTATTTAATGCCATTTTTGTTTCTTGGTATATACTGATTGATAAGCATCTTACCTGATGGCTTCATGATTATATCACTAAGAATGTTTTGAGAAAGGGTGTCGGAATTCCTGAAACGGATTTACTCGTATTTTTACCACAGGAAACAGTGGCTTAGCTGTATAATACATTATTTCCCCGTAGCTTAACATATATTGTATATTATGTGAGTACACTTAGCTAGTAGGCTCCAGCCACTTCTTATTTTGGCCAGAAGGATCCATCCGTTGTATCTGCGATTCTTGGATGAGAAAGCGGTCGCATCACAAAATGCCCTATTTGCCAGTTTAATATCCTGAGATGATTAATTTAAACAGTGATCACGTTGGTATGTTATCGTTAACGGTAACAATAGCGGGCCTTTCGACTATGTTTTGACATCCCTTACAACTACGTGTGCCCCTCCCAGCCGTGTCTCTAATAATTCCATTAATTTACCCGTGATTTAGAATCGAAAAAAAACTCACAACTGACTATCCGCTGTCGTTCATGTTTGTAACGGGCAGCGGGCCCCTCGGTCCGGGAGGCATTTCCCCCGCCCCCTCCCCCCCCCCCCCCTCCTCGCCGGTGAAAAATCGAGAGAGTGTCGGGAGCGGAGGAGAAACAGAGCAGCAATCGTGCTGTAGCTCAACCGCACAAATGTAACCAAGACGAATTCAATTATGTGTTTAAAGGTTCAAGATCATGAGGCCAAGAAGGCAGTTTTCAACAATGGCCTATTGTGCCCCCTGTAACAACTTTGACAATGATCTTCATCGGCCAAAAATTTCTTATCAGGCGATAACATTGTTTGCTCACTTTGATACAGTTTTGAAATTTCATAGATAATGGCCTATATTGCCCTTGACCTTTGAATCCTGACTCTTCACGAAGTCAAACATGTTCCCCATGTCCATTACAACAATGTGTCCAAGTTTGGTCACAATCCGTCACAATCAATGATGTTTTGGGGGCAATTGTTTGACAACAACTTGATAGAGTATAATAGGATAGTAGGGTCCAAGGTTTTCCTTGGTATGACTATTCCATCATTCCGATAACGCATCCACGGTAGGACAAAAACATTTTGCTTGCTTTGCACGGGATGGGCCCTTGGGCCCAAACAGGGCCTCAAGGGGACCAAAATTCCTGAGAAACCCGTAGGTATGGGTTACTAGGACCCTCATTATGATGACCAAACATCAGCACTGACTTGTGCATCAAAATTTGTAGAGCATTTTGCATGATTTAACATGAATGGGCCCTAGGGCCCACTTTGTTCGCAAAAAACACCTCCGATGGACCACTAAACGAGGAAGCATACATGTATCTTCAAAGAAAATCATTTGGTACTAGTGGGAGGAGATGCTTGTCAAGTACCATTGTGTGAAATTTCATAGAATGGGCCCCGGGCCCATCGACCTTGGATTGGAAATTCTGACTACGCCACAGAGCGTACGAGTGTTATACCATCCTTATAACTGAAATGTCAGTACTTGTGCAACAAACTTGTAGAGGAGAAGCATTTTGCGTATTCCACATAGTTGGCCCTCGTCCCCCCAGGCCTTGGTCCCACATCCCTGGGCACCCGAAGGTGCAGCCTTAGACCCATTAGACCGAACATCAGCATGGTGGCAACTACATTTGTAGAGATCCAAGATTTAAACCAGTATTTCATATAATGGGCCATAGGGCCAAAACTGGGCCCTGGGCCCAAAATTGCTGAATAACCCCATGGCCAATCTACCGCAAGGACCATTACATGTAACTTTGAAGAAAATGCGAAATGGGGAGGAGATGCATTTCAAGCACCATTGTGTGAAATATCATAAAATGGGTCCTCGGGCCCAAGTCGGACCTTGGAACAGAAAATCCTGAACACCCCAAAGATACGTCTATTAGTCCATCATTATGACCAAACATCAGCACAGTGCAACCAATTTGTAGGAGATACAAGATTCTTTGGTATTTCACATAATAGGCCCTTCTGCCCAAAGTGGCCCTGGGCCCAAAATTCCTGAACATCCCCAATGGTCCTCTTTGCTACCCAAGGAACATTACTTGTAACTTTGAAGAAGACTAATTGAAACTTGTGGCAGGAGATGCATTTTGAGTACCATTGTGTGAAATATCATAAAATGGGTCCTCGGGCCCAAGTCGGACCTTGGAACAGAAAATCCTGAACACCCATCATTATGACCGAACATCAGCACTGTGCACAAAATTTGTAGGAGAAGTAGTTTGCAGTTTTCCACTTATTGGCCCATTGTGCCCCTTTATTGCCATTCGACCTTGACCTTTAGGTGGTGAACGATGACCCATCAGTCAATTAACATTATGACCAAGTCTGGTCGAGATTCATCAAAGCACGAATGTTTTGTGGCCCAAAAAGCAAAAGTTTACAGACTGGATAGCTAGATAGCTAGATAGATAGATAGATAGATAGATAGATAGATATGACATGGGCATCACAATAGCTCAACCAGCGTAGCTGGTTTGAGCTAAAAATCGAGCGAATGCGAGAAAAAGAAAGAAAAAAGCGGAAATAAGAGGAAATTGAAAAATGAAGGTTTTGTTGTATAGGTAGGGTGAGGTGCACTGCTGAACTTTCATCGGGAAAATTGGGACCCCTCGTCGGGGAACTCTGGCCCCTCGTCGGGGAAATCCTGGCGCCGCCCCTGGACAGACACTTCAGGCTATCATCTTTGGTCACTTGCACTATGGTGATTCGTTTACTTTCATGGTGGTCTCCGAATATACCTGAGTTTCAACCGGCCAATGGTCCATGTTAACAGTTCGCTTCGAACTAGCACAGGCGACAAGAGGACATATCAAACCCCGCACCCCAAAATTTGAGGTTGTACATGTTGCCTTGTTTGAGAACTCCAATCTACTTTTGAGAAATTTGAAGAATTTGTGATATCACGGGAGGGTGGGGGGAGGAAGCAAGGGCCGCCCATAGACCCTACGCAGTAAATGCAACATCTGTGCGCCATGATAACTGAAGACGGGGAAGGTATTCACTTAAAAATAAATGAGATGATTCTGTGATATATTGTGAACAATTTAGTAGGTCTCTTATTCGGACCCCGTCTATATTTCGTCTAGTTCCAAATTTTCAGAAGTCTAAACGCCTAATTTTTCAAGCTCTTTTGGGTGGATCAAGCAGATTAGCTTAGGGGGCGGATGCGCTTGGACAGGGTATTAGCACAGTCTTCAGAACTCTGGACATAATATCGATAGAGTGCGAGTTCGAACCCCATCGAAAGCCAGAGGGGGCTTCCTCCATGGTTACTCTTGTTGACAGGGCATATATCCTGAGATGTTTCACGCCTCCCGGTTGCTTTGGCCAGGTTGCTTGCCTGGTGTGACGTAACGTTCCTTCCTGTACAACAGTGCAGGGACGGTTTCTCATTAGGATTATCCATGGCCGAGGAACAAATTGCTGGTCATGTAAGGGGGCGCTGTTTTGATACGAGACTATAAACACGATTCCTAATGTTCTCAAGCTTATACTTGGTGCGCATGTTCCCCGGGAACTATGTTCTAGGGTCAGGACCGCCAGGTAAGTGGTCATCTGAGGTCAACATTTGTGGAAAGCTGAAATTCTTGGGAACGCAGGTTCAAAATGGTTGTTCTGTGGGGAGTTCGGGAACTCGATTTTTTTTTTCAAATAGAGCTCCTGATGCTCTTGAGAAGAAAGGAAATTCATTAAAAATATTTATAATGTCAAAGGCCTTAAAAGTCACGTGAATAACATTGCTCATTCCACTAGCTTGGAAGTATACTACAAGTATTACCCCTAAATTTGAAAGCAAAAAAACAAGGGGAAACAAAACACAAATAAGGCTGAAACTGAATGTCTTTGGTAAACGTTGATTTAAAACCCGCAATGAATGTGTTGGGACCTTATAGTGAAGCACCCCTTGTCTGTTCTCGATGGGCACCTCTGGTGAGAGCATGCGCACTTCGACAATGAACTTGCTTATTAATTGACATGAACCAACCGATATCACGTCCTTGATTAATAGGAACCTATACACCATGATTGTTCTGACATCCCCTATTGTTCCACTGACAACTCACAGATCAATCGCGTGTGAAATCTCAAGAATAGCGGGAATGTAACCAAGGGCTATGACAATCACTTACCAGTTAGGAGGATGACGCTGCAAAACGTAGTACCCCCAAATCGCCTGATGAGTTCGGCTGGGAAATTTTCGGAACCCGAATGTACACCGTTAAAAAAAGTTGAGCGAATATTGAAAGGTTGGGCAAAGTATTCAGAAACCTCAAAAGTTGGTCAAATCTCATGTTAAGCCCATGGCTCATCATTGGAATGGATTATCAATAGTTGGTCAATTTTTTGCCCAACTTTCGAGGTTGTGAATACTTGCCCGACAGCGTAGCTTTGCCTACATTATTATTACCATAAAGGTCCATATGTCAACATATTGAAACACTAAAATACCTTCTTTACATAATTAAAAGCAATACGTCTTATTCTAGGCACATAAACGTTCGTACCCCCAAAAAGATATATTGAAGGGTATTGTTCTACATGAGAGTGCATGGACCGTGAATGTTGATATCGAAAATGGAGACTTCAAAATAATGCTAGAGCTCAAGTTATTTCTTTTTATGTTTGTTATTATCAAAAGAATTGGCGAGTGAAAAGGAGGTTATAGGCCGGGCTGCCACTTCCACGAGAAGACAGAAAAAGTATACCCTGTTTTTTTTTTTATTTCCATGAATTAATAATGAGATGAAGTGAAAGCATGTGAGAATGAATGAAATCGGAAAAATGTTGCAAGTGCATTCCTCATGCATTTCCTCACATATATCGATATAATTATGGTGTAATTGTCTTGTTTTGGAAATCAGATATAAAATGCACGTGTAGGCACTGTCACATAAGCGCATACAAGGCCTCGGTCAACTCTATCAAGTCGCATGTACAGCAACGATATAAATGGCACAGTGGGAGCTTGATATCATACAGGCTGGTTCAAAAGTGCAAAGGAATAGCATTTACTTGCTTTTGATTCCTCGACGAATTCAGAGGAACATATGCAATATCTAAGCCGATTTGCGTGTATGCTCGTGTGTGCGCGCGCGCGTGCGTGTGTTGGTGTGTATGTATGTATATATGTGTGTGTGTATGTGTGTGTGTGTGTGTGTGTGTGTGTGTGTGTGTGTGTGTGTGTGTGTGTGTGTGTGTGTGTGTGTGTGTGTGTGTGTGTGTGTGTGTGTGTGTGTGTGTGTGTGTGTGTGTGTGTGTGTGTGTGTGTGTGTGTGTGTGTGTGTGTGTGTGTGTGTGTGTGTGTGTGTGTGTGTGTGTGTGTGTGTGTGTGTGTGTGTGTGTGTGTGTGTGTGTGTGTGTGTGTGTGTGTGTGTGTGTGTGTGTGTGTGTGTGTGTGTGTGTGTGTGTGTGTGTGTGTGTGTGTGTGTGTGTGTGTGTGTGTGTGTGTGTGTGTGTGTGTGTGTGTGTGTGTGTGTGTGTGTGTGTGTGTGTGTGTGTGTGTGTGTGTGTGTGTGTGTGTGTGTGTGTGTGTGTGTGTGTGTGTGTGTGTGTGTGTGTGTGTGTGTGTGTGTGTGTGTGTGTGTGGTGTGTGTGTGTTTGTGTGTGTGTATGTGATCTGGCTTGTGAACACAAACCTCGACAAAATTTCGACCTGGATGGATGGTGAGTTCTCCATAATGAGTATTTGAACCTTGTTGTATGGGAATCAGGGAAAATGTCATCTGAGGTCTGAGATCAAAGTCTGGAACGCTTGTAAATACGATAAGTCCTGAGTGTTTCGTCCTTTCAAGTTGAAATGTGGGTACATGGACCATATTGTTTTCAGCCTTTGTGAACAATTGATATTTTGGTAAGTCGTGGCTTCCATGGATGTATGAAGCTAATACTAAGTACGTGAGTGTCCATAATGAGTACATGATTCTCCAACTGTTTTCGGTCAGAGCTAGGCCTTCTTGGCTTTCTAACCTTTGTTTTCATAAGAAAAAATATTTCAAATTTAAAGGCTGCAACTTGTCCAGTCTTTCTTTGCTTAAAAAATGGACGTCCACCGCGTACCGCACCGGTGGCGTCATAGAATCGAGGGTTATACACAATTTCCTGTTTTAATTAACCCTTTTTCGCGGAATTACACAAATACTAGTATCAGTTAAAAATAGGTCCTACACAGTTACACCTTCGAATTGGTCGAAGTCTCATTTGAATTGACTGCTCGACTGCACTAAGGCATCCTGCGGTCAACGAACATCGAGACAGTCGAGGAATCACCGAGCTTATTTGGCTTACTGACTTTTTTTTTCTCAAAAGAAGAATATTTCAAATTTGAAGGCTGCAACTTGTCCAATCCCTTTTGCTTCGGAATAATATTGGTTGTCGTCGTGGAATCGAAGGTCACATGGGAGTTCCTGTTTTACCTTCTGGGTTTATACCCTTGCCATAGTGTCAGTTAAATATAGGTCTTACTCAGTTGGACCTTCAACGCGGTTGAACAAAGTCTCATTTGAATTGAATACTCGACCGCACTGCCGGACCATATTCGGTTCCCGTAATACACTCAGCGAACTGCATTGTCTCAGAATGTCCTGCATTCTCTATAGCCATTTGATCGACTCCATCATTCATTCCTTCATTTCTTTTCATTTATTTGTTATTTTTCCCCACAATAGATCGTCAATACGGTACAGAATAGATTGATTGACACATAAATACAATGTGAAGGAAAGTTTACCAGAACCCTGGATGGGTTATCAAAGGTTTATTCCCACTACACCACCGGGCATACATTACATATCAGAGGGTCCGTTTTTGTCATCGACAGGCTATTAGCGACGGGGGGGGGGGTAGTAATCTGACGAAGGGCCATCAAGCGTTTGTACGTAATCCGTGACAGGGGAAGGTCATAGTCCTATAATACGACGCTCCTTTTCTGAGTCCTACGGAGACAGCTTATAGTGGAGTTCCCTATAACCAAACGTCAGTCATGAGTTAGTCAGTTCGTTCGAGACAATATTCACACGTACGATGGAGAAATTGAAGCGATTTGAGGTCCCCTGGAATAACGCTGCTACAGTCTGTTAAATTTTTAGAAACAAACATTCTTTTATTGATGGCTCTGACAACTCAAAGCGTTGTCGTTTGTCATCGTGCATGTTAGAATGAGTCATTAGCTGTCTATGATAATATACTGTGGTGACGTGATCTGGTTTTTCCGAAGGGGTAATCCCAATGGATCGAACACTCGAATGCGTCATTGTTCGTTGCACGGATTATGGAATGTTTTAAAAACGCACATCCAACGGTTAGAACCTCAACGTTCCGGTCGGGCGCACATACAGTTCCGCTACCCCTAAAAGATATGTAATCGAGGGCGCTAATTCGCAATTTGATTGCAAAAAAAAAGCTGGCCATCTTGAAAACATTTTTTTGAACATAATAGACAGTGCCGTTTACATGCCTTCACGACAAAGAATGGTTCCATGGCACATCAGAACTACTAGATTCTTTAAAGCTCCCCTTCAACCTTTGAAATTCTTCGAGAAATAAGCATCAATGATATTGAAAATATGAATGCCATCGTTCGATTCAAAATTACATCACAGTTTCGACGCTCTGTTACAAACTGGTTCAAAGCAAATGATACTTAAAATATTTATTAACTTTACCACACAATCTACATGGCCTTCGTTACCATAATTATTTCACATGTGTGACTCCGGCCTGCTTTGGGAGCCAGTCAGTTAAAGCTGAAAACTTCATTAGCATACCACCATAACAACAATGATTAAAAAGGGACTACTACAGTCTACAGCAGGTAAAAAAAAAACTTTCACCCGTGCGTGTGAAAGTTACCCTGCTCGTGCGATCGACTGTGAAATTTCTGAATTGTTTTTTTTGTCGCTGAACTGAATCTCATATAAACCATTCAAATGATACAAATATAATAAATACTACAATATCTGTGAAAATGCATCCTCCTTATTCACGTTGAGTTGCGTCCCTGCCCGGTTAATTATCTATATTCCACTCGGAATTCACCACCAGATGAACGGATAATAATGTCGAAAACATCAATGCATATCATATTGGTGATCATCATTGTCACCGATTCTTGTTCCTCGTATGGCCATCACCATCTCACCAAAAATCATGGCGAAATGCCGTTTCTGCATGGATATTTCCCTAGGCCGTGCGATCGTATTATTGCCGGGTTAGTCCAGGTTTCCACACAGAGTTATCGATCGGCATAATTGACAGACGCCAATGCATGCACGGGCGTAGCTTAGCTAGGGTCATAAATTGGGGGCAGAGCAATGGGTTTGAAAATGTGGGGGGAAGGGGAATGAACCCGGACCATCTATAATCGGAGCGCCACTACGGGTTAGCGCGTGCAGCAACCAAGAATTTTGTTTTTGCTTTACAAACTCTCTAGATGGTCTGCCCACACTGTTCACGTTAGCCCCTAACCTGCTTGTGACCAGCATTGGAATATGGGCACCATCTCTGCACAACATCCGATTCACCTAGATGATTTCTCGATATTCCTACCGTTCTAGCCCTTATCAGTGAAATGGTGATCCGATCATAATGAATACGAGGATTCCTACAAACCAAGTTTGCAATGTCGCCATCATCCCCCACGTGCACGTACCCTTCATGCCATCCACCAGTAAATGATACTCATCTCGCTACAAAACCCTTTTGCTTCCTCTGTTCTCCTGTCCCTTTTACCACCACTCATTTCTTCTCTACTAACCTCCCATATACTTTACAACTTAATCGATCAATTGACAGTTTGTCCCTGTTGTGGGCGCCTGATGTATCACTTTTGTTTGCCGCTCGCTTCGATCCAAGTTCATCAGGGGTGCGATCCATCACCATCTGAGCGGAGTGCCCACATAGGTTGGCGCGAGCGTACAAGAAAGGGCGGAACGAGTTTGACCTGCATGCATTACCAGCCTTGGACGTCAGCAAGGCCTATGCCAATTTTTCAAGGGACGAAAATGTTTTGTGAAAAATGGAACCAGCCATATGCTAACCATATCATATGGGTTAATATTCAAGAATCATAATGAACAAGAATCCACCTGCTGCAGTTTTGCAATGTTCCACCCTCGTGTCGCCTCTTCCATTATGTCATTACAATTATATATTGCCTTAGCCTACTAATTCTACTTGGCGGATCTAAGGGGGCCCAACAGGTGCCAAACAGCCCCTCCCGAAGGTGGGCCAAAAAATCAAGTGCCCTGAAAGGCGTAAACATGTCCGCAGTTGCTTTCTGGCAGCTGTGGTGGTTTGGCCTTCACTCTGTGCACATGAAGCTCAAAGAATTCTGGCAACCTTTCGAGATTTCAGCTAAAAATGTCTGCCTTCAAACGGAAGTGTCCTTGCCCTATATACGTCATAAAAGTACTCAGAAGAAGCCAAAATTGGCTTCTGTGATTCCTTGACTGATCCTGACGTTATCAGCCTGAGCATTGTCATTTCAACATGCTTTCGATAAAGATCATTAGTGCTCTAAATGGGGACTCACGAAGTTTTGAACTTCCATCCTTCCTCCCATCCAGGTGAGATGTTTGAGGCATACCAAATTTCAACCTGATCGAATCAGGTAACTTGTTGGACTGAACAATAAGTTAACAAGATTTGCGGACTCTACTCTCTTGACCACAGATGACCTTTGAGCTGACCCCAAACGGGATCATGTACTCATCATGGAGAGCATACATACCAAGTAGCGCTTCGCCATCCAGGTATGGTTCCGAGTTTATCCTGTTAACGATGCTAAAATATGTCAATTATCAGTCGTGGTTTAAGGGAGACGCAGCTAGCACTCTATAACTGCGTTGCAATAAACAGAGAGTTATGCCTTCTATGCTGTCGTATATATCATGTGGTTCATGGCAACAGTCGTGGCGAAACATACCGTACTATCGAGGTCGCGCATATAGATCGATTGTGAGACCGGCGTCCTTGACAAACTAACCAAAGGTATAGTATTCGCAATTTCCCAAACTGACCCCGTCCACACCAAAAAAATAGGGTTCCTGTACTCCCCATCATGAGAGTTGTTTGCCGAATTTCAACCTAATCAGGTCAGGCATACTGGACTTTTCGTGTTAACAAATTTCATACTTTTTTCTCTCGTGACCTCGGATGACCTTTGACATGACCTCAGAACAATACGGGATTATGTCTCGTTATGGGGAAATCAACATATCAATATGACTTCATCATCCAGGTGGGGGACGAGTTATCGTGTTCAACGAGGTTGGAAGTCACTAAAAAAAAACACAAAAAAAAACACACAACACACACAGACTGTCATACTGCACTAGATTCCCTCTGTCTCTACTTCGTCAAGGAATAAAAAACGGGGGTCGTAATCCACCAATCCGTCATTAGGCGTGTCCTTAAAAAAAACACTTGTTGACTGATACTAAGTCCAAGCAATGGCGGTAATTGAGTGACAGCTACCGACGTATCACATCAGTACTCAAATACAAATTCTCCGCTTCGTAGAGAGCCTGTGACATTTGGTTGTTATCTTTCATTACTCCGGTACCCTAGCCTGCAAGGAAGTGTAAAAACAACCACCCCCAATTTGTTTTAATGTTGGACACTTCTGCCGTCGTTACCCCCAGGGCGGCGATTCGTGTTGTCGATTGGGAGGGGGGAACGGACCATATTGCAACTATCTAAGCCGGAGCGCCACCACAGGTTGGCGGCGTAGCGCACAAGAAAAATACGTTTGACAGAACCCTCTAATGCAGGAAAAGGCATTTCCCTTCCGGCCATAGTGGGACAGAAGAGCAGCATTCCTACCATTGATTTAAAAAAAGTGTTATTTCAGGAAAGGTTACTCCAAACTGATTGTCTTATGGATAAATTTAAGATTGTTGCGTTGGGTGCTGTGACATCCGGAAATACCATGCAAGGTGTGTACAGTCTGAAGGAGCAATGGCAATGGGCCATGCGCGAGATTTTGCAGGCTTCAATCTGACCAACGACATTTCACTGAACCCCTTCTTTGACTTTCACTTAAATGCTTGAGTTTATTACTCAAAGATTACGTCCCCATTTTTATCCTATTTGCGGCCCAGCTCATGGAGGGACACTTCCAATCAGGGAACCAGCCAGGTGCCAATGATATAACACAGAAGTGAAGCCGCAACTGCTCGCGTAGCGTTGACTATTTTTTTTTTTTTCTCTCACTTTTGAACATCCCCCTCGTAAAACCATTGCCATCTTTTGGCTAAGGCTTTCCTCACCTAATTTTTGAATCATGTCTTTGCACGATGTTTTGGCGTTCCCTGGCCGAATATCTAATGCTATTCTATTTCTATGAAAAACGAAGGTTCGATTTATTTTAGGTTATATGCGTGGTCGCACCCATAAAGTGATTGCTTAATACTCTTATTTGAAATTTGCAAATAGCAGTTGCGTCACCATACTTTTTCATACGGGGGGGGGGCACAAACATTTTTCGGGGTGCGCGAGAACACTATCCTAAGCGGAGCGTCATTATAGGTTTGCGCGCGAGCGCAATGGAAGTTTTTGCGGCCCCCCCAGATGCCGGCAATGACTTCCCGGGCGTTTCAGACTGCATTTACCAAGCTCCAAATAGGGCTTTTGTGATCACAAATTCTGTAATCGTGGAACCTTTTTCCAGTTTATCATACCTCGGTCTTACGCTGCCCCGACTTTTTGGCCAGAATATCCAACCATCGTGCTCCATATATAGAAAACAGGAATCTCACCTAAAAATGTTGGCCCAAAAGAGCAGTGATCCGAGTACATTTCTGGAAAAACATGCGTTGGAAATCCAAGCTTCTGATAGCTAGGATAAATCGCGCGTGGTCGAGGGAGGAGGAAACGGACGGAGGCTAAATGGCTTAGTAATCAAGGAGAGGTTGAATTGTGTAGTTCAAAGGTCAATTAGAATGTTATTGTATGATTCCACCTCAGAAATAAGTATGAAAGTTAGGTGGGCCAATGAGGCGGAAATTTCGAAAAGTGTGCGGAGAATTACGGGAAAGCAACGGGCAAATTCCACCACTAGTACGCGCGAAACACAAAATGTGCACTTTTAGTGTTTTCGAGGCGAATTTCTCCCTTTTTTGTCACATTGGTGCATGATTTTCATCGAAAATCAGGCAATATTTGGACTTCTTAGCCTTTTCTCACTTGGAATTTTGAGTCATTTCTTATGCCAACGCATTTTTGGTGGCGTTTCCTGACCGCATTCCGATGTCCCAAACCCACTGTGGACTCATAGTAATAGTATGTGACCGTGACCAACCTTCAAAAAACGAGGTGGTTTCACCCCCCTAGCACCATAAATTTGACATTTTTAAAAATTCACAGATCCCGCAATCTATGCAAACGTATGGATGAGAAGAACCCTTTCTTTCATTGATAAAATTAAGAAAGCACGGAGAGTAAATTTCAGGCATTTTGTTAAGGAACTCATATGTCGCAACAAGGCAATCATATGTCTGAACCTCCGGTACATAAGATTACCCGAGGATATGAAGCAGCAGAATCACTCAACTGATCATTTAGGTCATTATGTTTTTGTTTAAACAAGGTGCGGATGGATATTGTCGGAGGAAGTGTCGCGAAAAGTAGTCGAGCTTTTTAAATCTGGGGGGGGGGGATGCATTGCGTCCCCCACAACCAAATATTGGGGGGGGACGCCGTCCCCCAGTCCCCCCCATGATCGCCTTCCTTGGTTCACCAATGGACCAAGAGGCGATCAGCTCCTCAGAGAAGACTCCTTAATGAAATAATTTTAAGGGGAACCAGCTCATTAATATCCATGATGGTTGGACTTGGTGTCGTAACTCCTCACTTTGGCATTGTGAACTCGTGAAGGGACGGACGTAAGGAAGGAATTATTGATATCATACTTGGTGGGGGTGACGACCATGGGGAGTAGGGCCCTCTGTTTTGTAGGCCTTTCTCATGAATATTCTGATTGGGTCGCTTAGAAGAAAGGTGCTACGACGATTTGCTCAAACATTGTTTTTAGTGTTCGACAAAATGTCAACACACACACACCACACACGCACACACACGCACATATATATATATATATATATATATAATATATATAGAGATATATATTATATATATATATATATCTAGATATATTATATAGATAATATATATATATATATATAGATATAATATATATATATATATATATATATATATATATATATATAGATATATATATATTATATATATATACAAACACACTTACACAAATACAACGAACGGCACAAATAAATTTCATTCTTCCCACTCAGAAAATCCTTCTACACGTTGCATGCCAAGGCGACAAAGAAGACACGAATCCATAAGCATGCAAGCTGAGAAATGGCGCAAGGACTGTCCCCCAAAGTTTGTTTTAAAAATCCGTCATCCCCCTCTCCTCCCCCCCCCCCCCCCGAAAAAAAAACTTCGCTGAATGGGTAAAATTTTTTTATCAGATGCCCGAAAAAAAACATTCTATTTGGTAGTATAAGTAGGGGATTTTTTTTTTTCCACTAGGTCAAAATGACTTCTATTCGGCAAAAAAAACGTTCGCCCCCGACAAAGCAAGAGTCCCATCCGCCTATGTCATGACTCAGACCCTGTTTCAGTGACATATTCAAACTTCATTTCTAAAACATGGAATCAAAAGGGCGCTTAATGATACCGCAGGTAAAATCACAAGTTACTTCCACCCCTCCACCCATAAATAACAATAATGGGATACGACCGCCCTCCGGCGCTATTACACAATGGTAGTCGAGGACTATGGTGGGGAACTGCCTATGCGATCATGTTTGGCTTGATGTCATCCATATCTATCGCTGAACAACTGCATAAGTTCCTATTTTCATGGTAAGCTTCAAAAGAGGCACAGTCATCTCATAACCCCTGGCACATAATGGACGACCGCCATTTGCCACGATGCTACGATACATTTTGTAGTCAGGATATACCGTTTTATCGGACAGGGTGACCGACGACGACGTGTGCATTATGCATGTTCGATCATTATTTCGTGTTACACCTGGCTGGCCATAACAAATATATACGATTTCGCCTACGCCAACTCCTGCGTTTGACAATTAAAGAGTTCAATTCTCAAATGGGCTGCAATGTTCACATATAGAGAACCACGTTCCATAGAATAGTATTTATTTCCTTGCAGATTTGTAATTGGAAAATAGACGACATTGGAAAGGAAAAAAACACAACAACAACACAACGAAACAACATGAAACTGAGTCGAATATGAAGGAATCGCAAGTTTTAACAATCATTATTTCAATTGAAAGTACAGAAATGGAGAACGGTTTGAACACTAGAAGCAGTGTAGACAGACAAAACGGCATAAAGTGATCGAACTTTTTAGAGGGCGCTACGCTAGAATGGTGTTAAGGAAAGTGATGAATTCATGAGTTCATCGTGAGATTTCTCAGCTATCCTCAGTGTTATTTTCGTGACCGTCCCAGCCGTCGAGAGGGAAGGAAGGACCGTTTCCTGACGGTTGCATTGGTAATCAATGGGAGGAGCGCCCAGTGGGGCCGGAGTCTTCCAACCTCCGACATATCGTCGGGTTTCAGAAACGCAATGTAGGCGCACCCTGTAATGCGACCAATGAGTTTAATACACCAGGTGCTTGCAACAAACTCCGCGATGGGATATAACGTACGCTAGCTTTGCTTTTATTTGCTCTCGGGCCATATCTAATGTCCTATGTTAGGGCGGAGGAGTCAATGCAAAAACAGGAAATCAAGGAGGTGCGCGACATATGGGTGGCCGCGCAGGTCCAACAACAAAAAAGTGGAAATGACACTCTCTAGTCAGCTTGGCATTTTTAAAATGACCTACAAAAAACAAGTGTTGCTATGACAGGGAGCACTGGCTGGTTGAGTCACAGAGCGGACAACATTGCGAAGCATGAGTGCGCCGTTGTTCCGATTTTCCTGAGATGGCGATGCTAATGAAAAGAGCGCCACTAGGGCCTTCATCACGGAGATGACATGCTGTTCTGACAGTGGACCAGGCCAAGATGTCGGCTTGCTGGTTGTCTGAAGCACAAAAAACCAACTGGAGGCATTTACCTCTGCCGATGCATCAGTAGACTACGTGGGTAATGAAAAGTCAAGACCCCCGCGGGACAACAGGTTCAAATAACAGCAAAAGAATGACTCGCAATGTGAATTAGGTTATCCCCATAAGGGCAGTGCCGTGCCAAGATGATAAGGATACCAACTGTAGCAAGTCCAAGCCAAACCATTGGAGGTATGTTGTTAAGGCAAGAGAAACGGGATAATGTGGTTGCTCAGCCAGAAAACAAACAAAAACAGAATGCCCAGATCGAAAACAACAGATGGCTGAGGCTAAACATAATATACTGGGAGGAAATCACAAAACAAAACAGGCAAAATGACTCGAGCCTAACCAATACATGTGGTAGTAGTGTGCGAGCTGCAGAGGAGGACTCTAATACTGATGAAAATATGACACTGACAAGCCAATCGTAAATTGCCGGGTTGTGCGGGCAAATATTCCAAGGTTTAGGATCAGTGAACTGATTAAGATTTTTTGGGGGGGGGGGGGGGGGGGGGGTAACCAAATTAATTTATCCCTAACATGCACTCCCATACCTCCCCACGTCTCTCCTCTTGATGCTAGAAATTCAATTATGTTAAATTGACAATGACACATATTGGCAACAAACCCATTGAGACAAAACCAACATGTGGAAACGCTCTCTTTCTGGGTCACCAACTAACAGAAAACACAGCGTGGAAGTAGTTGACAGAAGACACCTAATAATCTTCGCCTTGGACAAGGGTCCCAATTTATTGTGCGACAATGGTCTGTAATCATCGACGCCACACTGATTTGCTAAAACTTGTGACATCGAAGTCCAAAAAATATCTGGAGTGGCGGTTTTACACCCCCCCCCCCTCCTAGATTGGCAGGGAAATGGCACTTCCCAGCTATGGCAATGATAAAGATCACTGGGAATTTACAATGAAACTTCCCGAAAAACTGATCAATGCTCATTACGTACAATCTTATCGTTTTGCCTTCATTCCGACATACCTCTACTCTTAGTGGTATTCCGCTGACTATAGACCCTTCCAATTGGGTTAGGGGTGGCCAGCATTTGGAACTCAGAACACATAAGGGGCGTGGAACATGCGGGTGAATTTTACGAAGCCAGTGATGTGAACAAATTCGAGCCAATCAGCAGAGAAAATTTAGTACATTTCCCAATAGTTCTGTTCGAATTTTTCGTCCAAATTTGTTACGTGTTCCGGGAATGTTGTGTTCCGCTCCTCGCCTATCTAAAGTGACAAACGGCAATCACGTAAACCTCCATATTGATGTGCACGATACCCGGCCTGTTGTTTTTCGTTGCATTTTATAGCTTTGAACTCAAGAAAGCAGACACGTCAGGGCTGTTAAGCTGTGTTTCTATGCACGCGGGAGGGCGGGCGTGCGGGTTGCGGAGGGCGGGCGGGCGGGCGGGCGGGCGGGCGGGGGAGGGAGGGCGTTTTCTCGAGTCACGCCCCTTTTCTCACTGGTTAGGTGTATAATGGCTATTATAAGAACCGATGTTGTAGCCATCTTGTTACTATTGTTTTATTATGATTGTTATTATTGTCAGTATTATTGTTATTATGTTTATTAGTGTGGTGTTGTTGCGTTGTCCTTGTCGTTGACGTTGTGTTGTTGTTGTTGCCGTTGTTGCCGTTGTCGTCGTGTCGTCGTTGTTGTCTCGTTGTCGTTGTTGTGGTTGTCGTTGTTGTCATTGTCGTTGTTCTTGTTGTTGACGTTGTTGTCAAACACCGCCGCTACTAGTGTTTAAAACCTAAAACACCGGGGTCTTTCTGAAAACCATGTTCTGAATGTAAACGATTACGGACCACCAGTAAACTTCACAATTGAAGGTTGGAGATTTAATGCAAAGACTTGACATATCAGGGGTTTAACATGTAAATATGTGTGCAAAAAAGGTGTCTAGCCGTGAAAAATGACACCAATCTGTTAGAAAATTATCCCTAGTGTTGTTGAAACAGTTTTAAGAATGTTGGTTGGAAACATTATTGAACTCTAAATTGTCCTCTACTCTCCATTATCCGGCTTCAAGCCGGATAAGATGCAGGGAAATCCCCGGGAATGGATTGCGAAAGACCACGCGGACACGCGGGCGGGCGCAAAAATTGCTACACTTGACCGATTCGAGAAAACGCCCGCCCGCCGCCGCCCGTCCGAAGGGCATGGGAAACAAACGGCTCCATTGAAAATAACGATGAGCGATTTTAGACGCCCGCCCGCCCGCCCGCCCGCGGGCTGGGAAAATGCGGCTTTATAAACAATAAGGCTTAGAAGGAGACTGAACTCTAGCATGTATGTGCAGGTTAGGAAATGACAGTTGGAATCCAGCATTGGGGGGTGGGGCATGGGCAACATGAACGTGTCTCAAACTAAATTCTCCTGTGGCCTTTTCATGTGTTTCACCGCCACTCGTGGATGACACGTATGGAGAAAAAACTATTTTTCAAATTTGACGAAGGTATTGTACATTGGCATGGGTCTAATGTACTATATGTGTAGCAGTAAAACAGAGAACAGCGCGCGCGGCGCGAAAGTTTTTGCATTTCGGCCTCATCAAGATGAACATTTGATCAATTTATAGAAATATGTTGCCGTCCGAGTCTTAGGGTTAAGGCAGTTGTATACCTTCGTTGCTACTTTCATATCATGTATTTGGCAGTTAGGGAGAGTATTTTTGGAAGGCGTATCCCGCCACCCACCCACCCCCACACACCGCCATCTTTACGCTGCTATGTTGCCTGTAAACGCACTGACGCACTGAATTGTCAAACTATACCCTGGCTGTTTCGGGTGTTGCATGGTTGTGGGCTAACCCTGGGTTGATTGGAGATATTTGAAACCACTTATACCACGTAACTGGACGTATTCCCTGTGTACACCCTGCCCCCCCGACGTTGTCCAATATACACATCAAGGACGGAACAAAAATGAAATCGACGGCGACGAGTTGGTGAAACATGAAGGTTATCACTCCGGAGACAGGAATTCTACAGTTAGGGTCTCAGTTATGGTGTATGATACTACAACCCGATGAATAATTGGAAACATCTGTTAGCGGACTTGCGGAAGCTATATCGCCAGTCCCACTATCACACTCGACCCTGGAAACGAAATAAGCCAAATAACACACAAATTTCGTGAAGTACCACATTCTCATGTCATGAATAATGATCAGTCTCGCTAGACGAGAAGTCACCATTACCCTCTATTATTAATTTTTAGAGGTATTTTACTGCCCATTAGAGGGACCCTTCCAATTTGGTTAAAGTGCCCGCACCTCCGACATTTGCTTGAACATCCCTGTCGTAATATGAGAATCTTCTGTAAATATTCAATTTTCAATAAATATTCCTGATATGCTTATACTTACAGTGACAGAGTGTACAGATTACAGTGTTGGACCCCGGCTAACATGCACTGCCTTGGGTTGGGGTACTGAGAACTCAGGTTTTAGGGGATGATACTCGTCAAGAAATATGACCATGGATTTTCTAGGTGCCAGGTAGCTCCTGAACCACTGTAGACAGTCCCCCGATACTCCGAAATTGGTGGCCAGGACATCCATCAGACACTGATCCCAGTGTCAAATGGGCGGCACTGAGATCTATTGATGCCATGACGTCCACTCTTGGTCGTCCCTTTTCCACAGGGATTTCATTTGTTAGCTTAATCCGTGCCGTTTTCCAGTGTACAATTTGGATTCATGCAGACTGATAACGGGGAAAAGTTCCTGTCCCCTTCAAACCCTTTCTACGGGGTCACGTGACACTGATTTGGAACGAGCCCTTCAATAGACTACTGCGACAGACGCCAATTTGTGATTGAATATGTAAACCCCTTTCTCCCTCCTCTACCTGTTGGGTCTGCTCGGCGTTGTGTACTACGCTACTATGAATTGCCTTAAGGTTTTCTCTGTGGCCGATGCCCCCCGAATGGCTCGCCTTGCAGCCCGACAGATCCGAGTACGGAACAGATCGGAGGATTGGAAAAATTAGCTGGCGACCGTGGCTGTGATTTTGAGCTCAGCTGTCATGTCGGAAAGTCAGAGCAAAAAGCCCTTACAAGGGCTCTTTCTCCCCAGTAGGCCCCCTATAGCCAAAGGGCTTTCTTTTGTGCTCTTTTTTTCTCCGAAATTCGCTGAAAGATGGCGGAACTCCAACTTGACGATCATCCGTCCGTCAATTCTGCTTCTGAACGTAACATCAGTACTTTGAGGCAATCCGGAAGGTTGTTACTCCACTTTTGACGGATTGACGAGACGGAACGGACGCATTCAGTGTGCGGACTGCTCATCGATTCACGTGCAAGTGATCGGAATTGACGTGATGTGACGGAACGGACTTAGCTATCCAGTGTGGACGGGCCTTATTATTCTCGCAAATCATTCAGTGTTTCCCACTTCACTGGATTCTTTTTTTTTTCCACTAATGTTCCTTGTTTTTCCCCGCCCTTCCTCATTTCCGTTTTAGCCTTTGATTCCCCGAGACTGCACTCTCGATCGTTTGTCAGGGGAACTTCCTGCCCGGCGCGGCATCTCGAAGATGAGGCTCCCGGTATCTCTAGCCTTTTTCTTGCTTCCTCAGTTGCATAGCAACCCATGCAACCAACTGTTTTAATGATACATAACTACAGGGTTGCCGATTTCATGAATAGGACCCTAGATCTGGATTACTGATTTTCCAACATCGGTCCCTAGGCCATATGCTTAGTTGGGTGGGCGAGCTCTATTAGGAATTTTGCCTGAACTTACAAGCATTTCTGAAAGTTTTTAGTGTGATACCTGGAACATTACCTAATCTGGGATTATACTTTCACCTCTCTATTCCATTTTGCAGCGCAGATGAATGGCAACACCGATTAAACAGAAAACTGTATCTGGGCCTATTTTCGATAGATAAAAGACGTTATTTTGGCAGCTTCCAGTATGATGTCCCGACCATTCGACTTGATGAGCCCTCCGCAGATTTACGTAGAGAGAACTTTGCACTGTTACACCCGATGCTATTCATAAGACTGACGAAATTGAAGAAATAATCCTTCGATCCGGTTTTGCTTCTTAATGTTCTTTGCATTGCCTAGCCAACTTCGAAGGGGGGGAGGTGGTGGGTATGTTGTTAGTGTCACTAACGTTAGGCCTACGCTAACGAGTAAACCGGTGATGAACAAGACAGGATGCAAACAGGCTCCTATTTTTTCAAACTCTCACTTTTGCCTTGCTCCTACTTCTCTACTTTCCTCGAAAATCCTACTTTCTCCTACTTTTTTCAAATGTTCGTCAAAAAAAAAAAATCACACAAAACTGAAGGATCGTTGCGGAACTGCGAGACACAGTCACTATGGGAATGAAAGTCCTTCCCTGAATTTAGCTGTACAGTCAAAGATGCATTCAGGACCCTCTATTCTGGAACTGCTAATAGGAAAACCTGAATCCTCAAACCGGACAGTTGTATGGTATAGTAATCGGGAGTCGATCATTATCGGGAGTCGATCAGTGGTGATAAAATATTATTAGCAATATGTACAGGCACGCAATGATTGAATGTAAACAATGTATCAATATTCACCAACTGACTTCTTTTTGAAATTGTCTACCCTCTCACTTGAGAATGAAATTTTACGATTTTAACCCAAAATTGAAGATAAATCTGAATCCGACTGATCTCGAATAGCCCCAAATAGCAGATACGGAATATTTCTTTGATTTTTCTCTTCCATTCATGCCAAAAGAACAATTCATGCAGACATGTTTTTCATGTTTGTCAACTTTGTTCTGTTCAGCACGAATTGCACAATGTACCACGTGATTGACTCGCGATAACGATTTTTTCCTAAGTTGCTGAGCTGTGAAATAGTTACTTACTTCAGGCATTCCATTCTCAGTAATTATTTTACAGAATCGATGCAAACTGTGGCATGTAGAATCCTGATCAGTAAACGAGCTGCGAATCTGTGTATTTCGAATGGTGTTCAGTAGAACAATCATTGACGAATATTTGCTCCTCGTTAGGTGATTGACTAGATCACTCCACTATACCAAAAAATGTCCATATGCAAGAGACCAAATTTGGATTTTTTGGTAATGTTCTAGAAGAGCACGCCAATGGCTGTTTGTAGGAAGAGATGCACTTTTACTCAAACCACTAAGCCTATGTCCGTTAATCTGCATGCCCTTCTCTCTATATCCATCCATCTAGGGATCTATGATTTTAGTTCAAACCAGTCATTCTGAGTTGAACCAGTGATCCCATGTCATCTTTCTATCCATCCATCCATCTATCCATCCCATCTGTCCATCTCACCCCATCCATCCATCCTTCCCATGATTATCCATCCCATCCATCCATGCCATCTATCCATCCCATTCATCCCATCCATTTCCGTCTCAGCCCTACAATCTATCCCCCCCATCCCTCCATCTCCATCCATTCCATCCAACTCATCCATCCATCCACCATCTTCCCCCCATTCATCCCTCCATTTCTTCTATCCAACCCTCCATCTATCCATCATGCATCCTATCCATCCCTTCCAGCCCTATCCTCCCATTCATCCCACCATTTCTTCTATCTAACCCATCCATCTATCCATCCTGTCCAGCCATCTAATCCACCCCATTCATCCCATCCATTCTTCTATCCAACCCCATCCTCTATCCAACCCATACCATCTATCCATTCCATCCACCATCTATCCCTCCCATTCCTCCCACCATTGCCTTCCCCTCCTCTAATCCTACGACTATCCAACCCATCCCATTCATCTATCCATCCCGCCCCTCCCATCTATCACATCTTCCCATCCCATCTATTCAGCCATCTCCCTCCATCTATCCATCCCATCCATCTATCCATCCCATCCATCCATCCCATCCTCCATCCCCTCCCAAAATGATCTCGCCTACCAGTGCATTATAATGCTCATAATGCTTCCTCCATTTTCCTCGCGTGGTGGGATTTTCAGCTTGGTCACCTAGTGTTGATGTTGCGTCGTTAAGTCATTGGTGAGTTGCAACAAGTAACATCTGGTGAAAATAGCTTTATGGGCCTCCAATAGTCAGTGTTCATTGAGACCTCTGAAGCATCTTTGTCTATGTAATGTTAAAGGTCATTGAAGGGGCACAATAGGCCATTGGTGAAATTGCCTTTTTCCTTTCTCTGGCCATTCTTTATTGATGCTGACCAAATGTGGACACACTGTGTTCATTATCCTGGGGGCAATCTTTGACCCATTGGAAGGTCAAGTTCATTGAAGGAGCAACCAGGGTTCATTGTGGGTGAAATTAATCCCTTTTGGGCCCAAGTGTTCCATTCTTTTGAATGGATGACTCTTTGGATGTTGACCATGTGAAGATCAAGCTTAGAGGTCATTAAAGGGGCACAAAGGCCATTGTGTTGAATTGCTATTATGGCCCTCAATTATAGTCATTCTGTGATGTATGTTGACCAAATATTGGTACAATATTGAATGTGGGCATGTTGACCTCGTCATGGTCAATTCCAAGGGCCATTGGGGACAATGGGCAGTAAGTGAAATTGCATCTTGACACCAAGTATTATTCTTCGATGGATTGTTAACCAAAATGTGGACCACAAAGGTCATTGATTTGTGGGTAAACATTGGCCATGTAAATGTAAAAAAAGGGATTAAACAATAGGGGATTTGTGGAATTAATTTTTGGCCAACCAGTGGTCTTCTTGGATGAAACAGGGTTCATTGACTGCTTGTCATTGAAGGACACATACAAGCCTTTTCGGGAATTGCCAAATGCATCTCCTGCAAAAGATTAAAAACAAGTTCCTGAATTTGTACCATGTTTCTAGAGTGTTGCCTCTTTCACATGTTTTTTAATTAAAGAAGTCCATTGATAGGACAAATCCGAATAGCTGTGTGTGAAAACATTGCAAAATGCATCTCTCCCTCTATATGAAGAGCATTTAGAAGTCTTGAACATGAACCATAAAACTGCACATGAGCTCTTTGCAATGAAATATTGGTACAATGGGTATTTGAGGAAAATTCGGTTTGAGCTGGGACTGCCCATTGGTGCTCTCATTGTAGAAATGAAATGAAACATTCGAGTTCAATAAGGTTAATTGTGGGGAATCTTGTGAAAATTAATGGAATGTTCTTGAACCCATTCAACAACATAGTTGCACATTGGTCTCTTTCAATGAAATATTTGATACATTTTGTACTGGTTGGGCTTCAGCACCATGGTGCTCTGTTTGCAAATTACACAAGAGTACAAATGTTTTAAAGAATGACCAGTTGGACTCCGGCCACAAAGGCATTTTCACCCAAATGTCTTCCTTGCATGGTGTTTTTTTTTTTTTTCAGCCTGGATTCACAGATTTGAGCTGTGTCGTATATAGTACCATTAGAGTTAAAACAGAACATGTGGTGGAAAGAATAGGCTCCAAACCAGTCACAGTGTTCATTGACCCCGAGGCATCTTGGACTATATTGTCCGTATCCCGGTTCAGATCAAACTGGGTGTGGGTCTGTCCCATTCCTCTTTACTTATATAATTTCTTACCTTTGGAATGATCTGCCTTCCTCCTGTTTCCGTCTTACAACCTTAAGGCTTGCAAAGTGTAATGTCAACAAAGTTGATCCCTAACTACTCTCTCTTTCTTACACCACAATGGCTGATTGTGCCACTTTGTTTCCCTTGAACCTTACCTTTTATGTGGTCATAAGATGTTTCCAGGGGTCAAGACGACGTGGTGTCCCAGTTTGGTCAACTTCCAACAAAGGGTGACTGTTTAGGGCCGGCCCATAATACTTCTTTTTACCCCCTGTTACTGTTTTCAAGATATATATGATTAATCACATCCTGAATATGTAAACGAGTGAAAGAAGCAACACCCAGGAACTTCATGACAAAGTTTCAGAGAAATCCAATGCACTTGAAAATGGACGAAAAGATATTTTGAAATCTTACAATAAAGGGCCTATTGTCCGCTTCAGTTACATTTGACTTGAATTCTCCAAAGCAAGAAAAAATTCCAGGGTCAATGAAATGGATTTCAGTGTGGTCAACATCCATCAAGGATGACCATTTTGGGGGCCAGAAGGCCATTGCTAACAATTTGGATACTAGATAGATAGTTAGTAGACTGAATGCAGATCACAATTAGCTCATAGGCACAGCTGATTGGAGCAGACAATCCAATACTGCAGGATCTAAGGAGAAACCACTGCGTCCAAAATCTTGCGACTTGTCAGAGAGATAAGAACAAATTGGAGAAAAATGCAGGAAAGTCATGGAACTACTTTTCAACCGCTCTCGCTATGTGACTTACCTACTACATCCAGGTCATTATGCGTAGGGTGATGAAATTGACCATATAGAAAATCCCGGCTTAGTGAGTATTGACAGAAACTACTTGTGAGAATCTCAACTTACCTACTTTTCTGATTAAAATCCTACTTTCCTACTTACGTTTGGCAAATTTTGTACTACTTTTTGCTCCTACTGTTTTTTTATGGAGCCTGTTGCAGCCTGGGGCAGAGGCTAGGCCTAGGGGACACTCATACCTTGGCTACAAAGTAAAATGAAACTTGCAACCTCCAATTTTCGTAGCTCCTACAAATGAGATGGCATTTAGTTGGACTGTTAATAGTTTGTAAAACTGTGTGTTTTCATGCACACGGTGTGGGCGGCAACACGGTTAACCCAATTCTATGGGAGCGGGGTGAACTGTTTGACAGGCAGTCCGTGCCACGCCATACTTCATCATTGCTTATCATCCCAAATGAACTGTCAGCACACTTTAACATAGATAGGCTAAGATATATAGGCCTAGGCCTATGTTGCATAATGATAAACTCGATTTCCTAACGAATTGTAAAGACAGATTATCATAATATGATTATCAGAGCAAACCAATAAAGAATGACAAAACATGAACTGAAGTTGAATATGAAAGAAGATCATTACTGAATTCATAAGTGAACAATGTAAGGACAAGTGAAAATGGAAATGATACGGTTCCCGCTTTTTCGAAAAGGAGGGGACGGCGGGCCCTCCTCGTTCTTTCCTTTTTTTTTTGGCGACTTCGACCAGGGCTCGAATTAAAAGTTGGAAGGGCAAGCAATTTCTGAGGGCAATGCCAAAAATTGCCTCAGGTACATTTCAAAATGCAGGGGCCACCAAGGCAATTTAGATAACAATGTTTAAGGGCAGCCAGGACAATCTAAAAACAAAAAGACAAGGCAAGAATGCAAATTTGAAACATTACCGCAAATGTTATGCGACCGTGTAACTCTCTCATCATACTACGGAAACGTTATAAGCGAGATCCAGTGTATTCTTATCGGTTCGGTCAACCGCTATTTTGACAATGATTTTCAAACTGTTAATTATTTACGTCTAGCTACTCAAATGAGAGCGTTTTTTTATATTTCCATGAAAAAAACAAATGTTAGCTTCTTGGCAATATGTTCATTTGACCTTACATTGTAGGCTACTTGATATATTGCATTTATAAATGTGATGTGAGAAGTTTTGTCGCTGCGAATGGGGAACTCCGCGAGACAAACTAAAATCATAAACCGTATCCCCTCAAATCCCCCACAACACATACGACCCCGCCACACATCGCTAGCCCGGGTCATGCATGCGCCGCAAACCGTTCGAACCAGTTCAAACAGCCATGTGCGCAGCACGGGAAATGCCATAGCGTAATTCGCTCGAAGTGGAATGTACAATTAGTGACGTACGTAGGCCGTCGCGGTGCATTCGTGTACTGCGTTTGATTATTATGTAATGGTGGGCAGCGCGGGGCCGGCCCAGGCCTGGGTTGACGGTAATTATGCACTTCAATCTATTGTTTCCACGTACCAATTCCTAAGACAGAAATGTAGTACATGATGGTTGAAGGGATAAACTGATTAATGGCAATGCGAGCAAGATTCGTTAGGCTAGGCCGACGCGATTTGAATGGTACAGTACGGTTGCGGTTATTAATAAATAGCTCCATGGGGTGGGTACGTCAGTCAAGTTTTTGCTTTCACTACGCATAGTACCGGTACTATTGGACATATATACGGATGTAGGTGCCCAAACATACAATACAATGATGAAAGGGACTAATCAATGCAGAATGGAGGTAAAATGACCACCAATGCGGAATTCATTGACCCTTTACAGGTTACTGGGCCTGATGATCAACTGGAAACTTTCGAAAGTTGCTGTTGTAGGTATTATCCTAGTTTTGAGAGGGGAGGGCACTGATGGCAAGGAGCACTTAGGGCACGGCAGTCACTGCCGTCGGTGAAGCTTGTGAAATGTGAGGGCATCCAGCACAATTGGCGGGGCATCGACGGCGATTGCCGTCGGGTAATTCGAGGCCTGGACCGTCCATTGCTTATCAAGATTGTTTATTGGGTGTCCCACATGTAGCTCGAACGACTACTAATAGGCCATTCATAACCAGATAGATATTGCATAACAACCATTTCAACAAAATGCGACATGAAGAAATACCAGATAGACAGTTGAAAAGAGGAAAAGAAGCGGGTCGAGTAGAGTTGCCATTGGACCTTATCAGAAGAGGAGGGCCTTCTCTTCAAGCCTTTTACTTAATGGTTTTTACGGGTCTACTATACCATAACATGCTTTTCAAAATTGTTCCTTTGAAGAGCAAATGATTCACGAGTTGACTCAGAATATTCTTTCAAAAAAAGTAGGGCCTGACTGAAAGAAGGGATTATGAAAAAAGAAATTCTCAGAATCCTCAAAAGAGGAGGCGGGCAGGGATGCTAAACATGAAAATTATTTTATTGTGCCTAACTAGGTGTGTTGTTTGATATGATTCGTCCCTAAATGGGAAATCGGCAGCCCATCATGAATGATTATAAACGCACAAGCTGACAACTGAACAGTGTTGTTCGCGAGGCCGCTGCATCCGAGGCCGAGGCCACACCCCTCGAGGCAGAGGCCGCACCCTCGAGGCCGAGGCAAACCCTTCCGAGGCCGGGCAATAAGATAACAGCATAAAATTTACATGACCTGTGTTTAAATACACTAAATGATTTTGTTTTGCTTCCCCATGGCTACAGCTATCATTATAATTAAATATATGGAGACAAGAAGGTTGGAAGTCCCGAAAATGAGGATTGAACAAGCAAAAGACGTGCTATGCAAAAAATTTTATTCTTGAAGTCAGTATTCAGAATGAAAAAAAAAAAATGGATTCAGTTGTGAAAATGTCACTGATTGTGAGATTGCTATAAAGGTAGATTATACAATCATCATTACATCAACACTCTTCAATATGACTTCATAAGTGAGCTTCAGTGCGCAAGATGCTAAAGTTGAGCTTCCGTGAGCATAGATGCTAAGGACCCTGCACTGCATTGAAAACATCAAGTATTCCAGCATCTGGGAAGAAAGCTTTGCCGGGTGTGCATGGGTGCAGAATTATCCCCCCCACCCCATGGCTAAAACTCCTTTCTACTGGCGCACTACTAGCTGGGACAGCTAGGCAAATTCCTAGCCAGTGCAAAAGGAGCAGAGTACTTGATACAAGTATGAGCGTGATCCGCCAAGGTGGGGTCGCGAGTTATGTGGTAACATCCAGGCGATCATACCACACGCACACACACAAACACACGCTGTCATGACGGAATAATTCCTTTGACTAAAGTCAATATAAACAAGACATCGCCGGGCAGGTGAACCACGTTATATATATATATATCGTTAAAAACGATCACCATGTTCCCCAAAAACATTGCAAATCAGTGTAAAAAAGTACTCAAAAATCCAAGATGCCCACCCCGTGGTCTTGTGGGGCGAACCACATTTGAACTCATCAGAGATTTTATGCCATAAACGGGTGCAAAGTTTCAGTAAACGTTGAGAGAGGTTCTCGCGTAACATAAAATAATATCTGTCGCTGCGGGCGCTGGCGAAGACAGAACATAATATCCCCATGTGGGAATATAAGAAGGAATCAAAAATAGTTTGGTGGTGGAATTTTTCATGTACACACTATACAGACTAAGACTACAGTGTCAGTCAGGAAGTTGACAGATAGTACTAAATAGTGTTTTAAATAATTTTTTAATACAAAATTGCAATTCAATCAGTGCAAACGTAGTAACTTTAGGCCTGTGACTGTGCCAAAGTCTCTGTATCGATTTATATGAATAATACAACCATTCATCGTCTGCACACAGACCACATTCTCGTATTTTAATGGTTCAGGCTTATGCACAGATATGCACTGGAGACTAGAATTTCATCTCGCAACTCCTATACTACGACATAAGGAGGGGCGTCAGTGAGCGGTGGAAGGTCACACGTGGCTGCGCCTGTGCAGGATTCGCTGCTCAGTACACAAAGCTATACATATGCGTATGTGTGCACTTGCAGTGCAAGTGCATCAGTACTGTAAGATGTCTATGGCCAGCGAGCGCTAGGCAGCCGGCACTCTAGCACTGCACTGGGTTAATTGCACGGCAGGCGGAGCACAGCACCAGTACATTTTATCGGAGCCTTTTGGGGGATACAAGTATGCTACGTTAGTTCAAGTTGTCGTGAAATTCAAACAAATCCAGAAGCATCATTTGTGACATAAAATTTTAATTTGTTCTTTATTTGAATAACAAAAATTATTGTCCGGCCTCGACCCCGCCTTGGCCTAAAATCCGAGGCCGGAAAGCTCCGAGGCCGCAGCCTCCGAGGCCGCAGCCTCCGAGGCCGAAGCCGCCAAAAACTGGCTCGAGGCCGAGGCCGGCTTCGAGACCTCCAAAACAATGTGCAAACTGAAGCCACTTTCGTGCAAACGAACGCACAGTTTAACGTCCATGATTGAGAAAAAGTAGTATGAGGAACTACAACCCAGAAACTAAATGACAGTTGTATGCATATTGCCATCATGGGGCCTAGGCCTACTAGGCTATTATAAATTGTTTACAAACAACAGGGAAGTTCCATGGAATTGATGATGCAACACCTCGCAAGTGGGTGGGTAAAATCCCTACATGAACGATTTGACAAAATGCCTGCGTTAATGGAAACATGATCTTGAGACTATTTGCAGTTTGGATCGTTGTGCGAAATTCTCTAACACTAAATAATCAACTTAAACGCACTCATAGCGATAGCAACACTAAATACTAACATGTTTTGAATGGACCCCAAGGCAAATACAGCCACAGTAGGGGGACCAAGTTCCCGATGGTAGCCAAACAGCTCTATAGGATTCCCCGTTGATGTCAGTTCGTGTTATGCAACAGGGCCTCTATTGTTATTCGTATCTGTGAAGGGCTCATCCTAAGCTTTTCAGGTCAAAATAATCCCATTTTTCAGCATGCGTGTGGCATTGTTTTGCGAAGGATTTAAATAGTGATGAAATAATTTCACCCACTGTGCTGACTGGAAGGAAATGTGTACATGAACCTCTCTGGCGATCTTGGCAAGTTTGATATGCAATTTCGAGGAATCTGTCGCATCATTGTCACCCTAATGAGTATGTGGCCTAAGTGGGTGATATCTTGGGTGCTATTGTGACATAAGCTATGAATTGACTCACTGTGGTGCATGTCCAATTTAATTGAATGTCGTCTGTGCTGCGATCACATAGTAGCTTGAAAGTTGAATATAGAGAGTGAGATCTCTATACTGTGTGCTAGGCTATATAAAGAACTTCTCTGCTCATCTGGATCTGGTAGTCGGCAAAATAATTATTCCAAGGGACCCATCATGCCAACATTGGAGAAAGCACTCGGGTCTGGGACAGTAGAAAGGAGAAATTCCAAACCTGTTTTAAAACTTTGGAGAAGAGGAGTTGACCACATCCGCTGGATGACAACAAAGTTTGTATACTGTAGTATAGGTGTTGAGTGAACACAATCTAATTGCACAAAAGTTTCTAATTATGTAGGGTAATCAGGCAATCAGCCTATTTCATGTAATTTATTATTCACGCTCGTTAGCAAGATCAGAGATGAATTGTTGGAGCCATGGTGATTTGGTTTGGCTCATAGGTACAGGATATAAGGTAGAACTGATAAGATTTTCAGGTGGGTAACTGGGTATGGTTCATCCTTGGTTCTGAATGTTTTTCTACATAGATTCTGGGTTTTACAGACATTTGGGTCACTGGAGGTCATTCAATTTGTCTATTTGCCTGATTGATGCACGTTTTCAAGTTTGTCAGGTTTCCATGAAACGTATTGAGTGCTGTACCTGTTCGTCCTGGGAAATTAGAGAATGGGTCACTAGAAGTCACGTAATGTTTTTATTTTGCATAATTCTGGCAAATTCAGTCGCATTTCCACAAAACTCTAGCACTCCTTTGATAGACCTTGCCAATAATCAGTCCTTAAATTGGTCACTGATTAGTGCTCTTCACAGGTAGCGTACTTTGGGGGTGGCAAACTATATCCACTCCTATGCTTTCAGATTTTGCTCTTATCACATGTATTTGCTAACTCGCAATTTGCTACCTTTCAGCCTCAGATGTTGTTTTATATATTAAACAGAACGAAGAGTACACCTGACACCAGAGCAGGCGAGTGACTTCTACGCAGAACACTATGGCAAGATGTTCTTTCCGAGTCTGGTGGCCTACATGACAGCGGTCCCATAATCGCATGGTCCTTGCTCGAGAGAATGCTATTCCCTACTGGAGGGAACTCTGTGGTCCTACTAACAGCCTGAAAGCCAGAGATACCCATCCTGAGAGGTAGATTCTTCGATATAATACCAGTCACTTGGGAACTTGAGAGGATTACCTACATCAGCAGAAGCCCAGTCATTGCCTCGGTTTTCACTTAAAAGTATAGTATACCCTGCTATCTTGAAACTAAATTATCCAATCCTTCAAGAAGTAGGCTGCTGGTGTAATAATAAGTCACTTCATACAGTAATCCAGAACTATCAGCAGTGGCTCAGTTATTGCTATGGTTTTTGCTGACGAGAATGCTTCCTGCTCCTCGAAGGAACTCTTCTGTCCAACTGCCTGCCATATACCAACTCAGAGAGAATAACTGGCATGGAATCACTACATATGGCTAGAAGATAATGAAAGTGTGAGTCTACTAGACTCCTCAACCAATCTCATTCTTACACCATGCCCCCTCCCTCCTTTTTGTCTATTGTCTCATTCGGCAAAAATAAACCCCATCTCAACTGGCAACACTATTGTTCTCTCAAGAATCTCTGGTTATAAACATAAACAGTCCCATCTTTTGCAAAGTCTCAAGTTTCACATGTTTTTTCTCTGAAATTCTACACTTGAGATTTAGGGTGTTTGCCCTATCCAATTATCCATTCATGGGAGTTTCGAGGCAATCTGCAGTATTTCATGAATGCGAGTTTACACTTCTACCAACCTTAGTTGCTTCCCCTGAACAACTTCAATCAGTGGATATGTGTCCATGTTACAATATGCTCTCTCCGAGTAATCACACATGGTCTTTGCTCATGTCATGAATAATCATTATTGGCTAATTGCTACTACCATCCTCCATTCCCCCCTCCAGCATCAGAGCATTGTACGGGGTCGACGACCAGAGGAATGCGGTACACGGCAGCGATGGAGTCACAAGTGCTGAACGAGAAATAAGGTTCATGTTTAATGATAGTAAGTATATCCAATAAACAGCAAAGTCATGTGGTGATGTAATAGATTGTATTCAAACTGGCTCTGATGGAAGAGAAGATGTGGAAGCCCCACACTCAAATGTTGATATTCTAGCATGTTCTCTTCTCTTGTTGCTTCCTCTCCCCAAAGGCAATTTGCCCTAATTATTGACACCATGGGATAGGAAGGGGGGGGGGGGTGATGCCATGGGGCTATAGTTCTTGGTGTCTGATGTTCTCCCCCGGAAGTGTTGGGAAACAATTGTTACCGAATCTGATCACGCATGTATCATGTGTGTGTCAGAATCAAGGTATGGGCATCACAGAGGTTACCAACACTCATAACTGTGTAACTCCATTTCTCTCATACAATTCCATGTCTAGCCTTATATCATGGATGTTTGTCAAGTAGGTACTGTAGGGTGAGGGGCATGAGAGGGTATTCATTGTTACAAGATGGTGTCTGCCCTCTCTCAATCCCTCCCCTGGCAATTCTTGCTGCTGCTGCTGATCAGGAAGTATGAAGTATACTGTACATTTTGTATTGAGTCTGTTTGGGCGTGGCCTTGTCAGACTGGATTTTTTGTTGCCTGGTCTCTACCATAATTCCTAGCTTGTCACAAACTCTTGGTGACAGTACCTGTCACACAGGCATTTGTGGCAACTAGCAAACTTGGCATGGTGTCACTAATGCATACCTTGAGAGAGGGGTTGACACTTATCTCTGTGGTCCCCGGTACCGATTGATTACCTTGAGCGTACTCCGCTGCATGAGCCGGAGAGTGGCAGTGTGGTGTCATTGACACTTTCCAAGCATACATTCCAAGTTTGAGTTCCAGGTGTCACTCTCACAGTTTTCCCCAGAGTGGCTGTACTCCTGGTCTCCACTCTGTGATTCTGCTGTAATGCAGTTTACTCCAGAGTGTTTCTGGGGTTTATTTTGGGATATTGGTATAATTCCTCGTCGGCCGGCTGTAAGTAGTCAGCGTTGGACTTGCCGCTTCCTCGAGATCCTGATCCTTATTCGATGACGTCCTGTCAGAGCGGAGGGGTAGGTTGAATGGTGGTTTTCTTCTTTGGAGGGAGATGTAAAATAAGCAGTCCTGGAGCATGTTGGTTTCGGTCACCCATCCTGCCTCTATATTTCATTGATACTAAGTCAGCATAGAAGTGAAGTAGGC
The DNA here is from genome assembly GCA_026419785.1 of Sclerodactyla briareus. Classification (NCBI taxonomy): domain Eukaryota; kingdom Metazoa; phylum Echinodermata; class Holothuroidea; order Dendrochirotida; family Sclerodactylidae; genus Sclerodactyla; species Sclerodactyla briareus. Next base: position 86,101 of record JAODTK010005750.1, on the reverse strand, counting down.
TGGTGCTCATCATCATCCACGATCACCCTGGCTGGGGATGAGCCTACAAATGATTTCCTATCAAAAATCAATCAAAATTCAGATAAATTATTTGGGACAATGGAATGCCCTAAACTGGAGGAGAAGCCTGTGGACCATCTGCACACTGCTGACACAGTATAAATCCAAAGATAACACTGATATTGTGAGGTGACTCTTTGCCACACATGCTGACACTTTTTAATCTGGAGATACCCTGATTTGTGAGTTAACTATTTGCCACACGGGGGGCTAACAGTATAATCTACAGATACTCCTGATTTGTGAGTTGACTATTTGCCACACTGCTACCAATTAAAATCTATGGATACCATTATTTGTGAGTTGACCTGTTTGCCACACTGCTAACACAGTATGAATCTGAAGATACCTAAACCTGATTTGTGAGGTGACTGATTGCCACACTGATGACACATTATACAAATTCAAGATAACCCTGATTTTAGGTCCTACATGTATATTGCCGCACGCTAACACAGACCATCTAAATAACCTGATTGCGGGGTGATATTTGCCATCTCTGCTGACACAGTATATATCAAGAGCTTGGCTGCTGTGTTATTTGTGAGGTGATTATTTGCCACACTGCTATACACACAGTAATAAAATCCAAAAATAACCTGAATTTGTGAGGTGACTATTTTCCACACTGTTAAAACAGTATAACGTGAAGCTACCCTGCTTATGAGGTACTATTTGCCACACTTAAACAGTCATGAATCTAAAGCTACCCTGATGCGTGAGGTGACTATTTGCCACACTGCTTCACAGTGTCCATCTTCTAAATCTGAAAAACCAAAAATGCTGACCTGTCTGTTCCAAATCCTGCCAATTGCCTATCCTTCCTCAGGTAATTGTTGAGCCCATCCGCATCCCCACAAACAAGGCATCCAAGGACTATCCTTGAGAGGGCAGTCAACGTGACGTTACTCTCTGGTCTAACGAACTTTGCAAGAAGAAGCCAGAGGACCCAATTGTGAGTATCACATCTTGGAGCCAATTCGCATTCGTCATCAATTCGTGAGCCTTTTTGTGGTAAGGGGGGGGGGGGGGGGTGAGCATCAACAACACCCTACCTGCCCTGAACATCACCATACCTCCTCACAACCTTTCCCACCCACTCTTCCTCAAGCCATGTGATCAATGGCACCATCCCCTGTCCATCTGCTGCTGTTGTACCCTGTTTTGCTGCAATATTTGGTGTGGTCTGTCTGTCTATCTGTCTGTCTGCATGCCTGTCTCTCTGTAACAGTCGAAGGTCTGTATGGAGGCCTTGCCTGAGGTGTTCCAGTGAATCGACTGACTGCATGCATGGTCAAATGATTAAACTTTCATGTACCAGAATGTTGTGTGTAGTTGTACTATAGTACAATGGATTTGTGAACTTTACTTCTTCACTCAATTTGGGGACATATTGTTAATAATAGTTTTCAAAAGTAGGTCATCTTGGGCTCAATTTTGAGTGGATTTCTTGATGTGAAACAAACACATTGAAGTTGGGGGAGGGGGATTCATTCCCATAGAACTTCTATCTTTCATGCTCATTTGGAAGCTCTTCAAAATTAAGTACTGGAAGGTTGTGGTGTTTTGGCAAATATTTTAATAGTTCCACTGGAGTGTGCCGTCGAAAGTGCGGCCACTACCGCACGTGTACATGAAGGTAAAGCACCCGTCTTGACGACAACAGCCAGGGTACCTGGAATTCCTTGGTCAGGACAACCATGCAACATCACTCCTTCAAATAGGTTTGTCCACTACCATACACGCCCGGGACCGACCCCGCTGTGGGGTGCTCTAACTGAATGAGGGAACCTTATCTACTAGGGGGCCCCCTTTCCCCCAACCAGGGTAAAGGCAGTGAGTTCCAGCTAAACAGAGCAGAACATTCACACCAGCTCACATACGCCTGATTTATAGAATAGGAAGCTGGATGCTCCAAGCGTTCCCGATATGCGCATGAGTACACAGTTCCCCCCCCCTCCCGCCCACTCCCAGCCCTTTTGTCTAACGATGAGATTACTTATGTCCTCCATGTGCCATTTTATGGTGTAACACACCTTAGCACGTGTATGCATTGGTGGTCTGTGGTTTCCTGTTTGCTCATCATAAATATCGACTAAATGGGAATACTTGCACTGTTTTACATGTGTATCTGAGGACATTTACACTAACACGCAAACATGCATGGTATCTTGTGCCTTAAATTTATCCTGACAGACAAACCACTCCCTCTTACAACAATAATGCTACAAAACAAATCACTTTCACAAAGATGGAAATAGACCACCAAAAGCAGCAAGAAGCCATTATTTAATTTGAAAGAATTTTATCAAATGGATAAAAAGAAGGCCATTGCTCATTCATACACATATTTTGGCTGATGTGGTGCAGCCTAGTTGAAAAATAAGCCATGGAGTCTTACCCACCAGTAGTAAATAAATGATGTTAAAATAAACATTGTTGAGCTGTGTCTTGAAACGAGCCCACCTTTCCTTCCTCTCTTCCAGAAATGGCTGGCAGACTGCGATCGCTATAACCCCATCAAAACCGACATGTCAGCAGCGTGTACACAGTCAAGGAATCGTGAAGAATAGAAACTGTTCCTCTGCCCACAAGACCACCAGCTTGCTCCTGTTCATGGGACCCGGCAGCCACCACGCCCACATGGACGTCTTTTCATAGGGACTCCCCCATGACAACAGTAAACATGTTTTTTCCGTAAGTTGAGCTATAGACGCCAAAACTGTCAATGTGGAACAAGTTGAAGGGAGCGTTTTTTGAACTTATGTCTAATTTATAGCAATGTATGTGGATATGAATATATGTTTTCCTTCTCGTCGACGCACACTGCGCAATCACATTTTCATCTAACCCAACAATTCCATTGACACCATTCAATGATACCCCGTTGATTGGTCTGAGAACCATTTTTTTTTTTTTGAACAAAAAGCCTTGTACCCATGTGTACTATTCTGTTGTTGTATGTATTCATAATTTTCTTTCAGTAGTAATATTTTATATCACCGTATAGACAGTCCACCTATGGTTCTGGTGGAAGACTCATTGCCCCAGGAGGGTTAACTTTGAAGAGGTACAATAGCTTGTTCAAGGACTTGCGGTACATCATTAAAACTCCACAGATGAAAATGGCAATACTTGGAAAAAAAACCCCATTTCTAATTTCACAAACGTTGCATTGGGAACAATGATGGAATGGTTATTTTCAGCTCTCAGATGTGGAAAACTTACTGCAAGTTACTTTCGTCTTGTCAATGCTATATTCGGGAATCAGAACAAGAAACAGAATGTTCCAGTGCCTTAATCCACCCCCCCCCCCTTCCTTTTGATACTGTCCCAAAAAAAAAAAATTTTTCATGCTCTCGCCAAACTTGGATATCACTATTGTTGCCTTGAAGGAAATTGCCCTTGTTGAATACATTTTCTGGAATGAAGAAAAACCTGTGATATATAGTCTATGACCTAATCTCCATCCACTTGTTTTTAGGTTTGAATGTTATACAAGCCTTGTGTATATCAAATAGTACAATAAGGTTGTTTTATTGCAACTCTGTTTCAATTATTGACGGTGTTAAAAAAACCCTATTGTTTTCAGTGTGGATTGAGGTCATTCTTGTTAGAAAAATTAGCACATTGTGAAATAGGTTTTTTAAAGCATATGTAAAAAGATAATTTGACCCCACCTGGATGATGGAGCCGGCTCAGAAATATTGCACCCATCACGGCACCACATGGACAATTCCCACCCAACGTGACCCTACCTTTAGACCCTAACCCTAATTCTTACCATAAAAAACCATTCCGTTGAGCGGGAATTGTCCGGGTGGAAATTGTCCGGTCACGATTGCATCCACCATACAATACATCACTCTATCCAGTGACTCCATTTGCCAGTCCGAGGCGTATAATACTCCGCCATCCGCAAGAGTCAGAGTCACTCAACATTGCATAGGTAATCGGATAAGTTGGGCCTTCCCTTCCCCGTTCTCCGCATCCCACAACACAAGACCCAGCCAGCCACTTCTTCCCAAGATTCCCCAAAGGATGATTCTTAGTTTTTGTCCATGACACTTGAAGCCCTCGATGGAAGCCTCACACTTGGGTGTGTCCAAGGGTTTAACTGAGCATCAACCGCAATGTCAAAATCAGAAATCCTGAACCAAATTCGAATGTTGAAAAAATTGTGAACAAAAAAAAAAAAAAAAAAAAAAAAAAAAACCACCTCTAGAAACCACTCTCAAGTAATCACAACTGACCGGAACGTTGTGTTTGCCTGGGTGGATGGAACTCGTACAGCAGGTTTCCCCATAATGTACATTATGTTACCTGTTTTCAATTCTTTGACGAAGTCGGGGGAATCTATGTCATGTCAGTATGTGTGGGTGTGTGTGTTACCCTTGCCCATGATGAGTACATGAACCCATTGGGTGTCAGGTCATCAACCGCAATGTCAAAATCAGAAATCCTGAATCCATCGAATGAAACCCCTCCTCTGAAACCCTCTCCGTAATCCACTCCGAACGTGTGTTGCCTGGGTGGATGGAACTCGTACAGCAGGTTTCCCCATAATGTACATTATGTTACCTGTTTTCAATTCTTTGACGACAGTCGGGGGAATCTATGTCATGTCAGTATGTGTGGGTGTGTGTGTTACCCTTGCCATGCTGAGACATGAACCCATTGGGTGTCAGGTCATCAACCGCAATGTCAAAATCAGAAATCCTGAATCCATCGAATGAAACCCCTCCTCTGAACCCTCTCCGTAATCCACTCCGAACGTGTGTTGCCTGGGTGGATGGAACTCGTACAGCAGGTTTCCCCATAATGTACATTATGTTACCTGTTTTCAATTCTTTGACGAAGTCGGGGGAATCTATGAAGTCATGTCAGTATGTGTGGGTGTGTGTGTTACCCTTGCCCATGATGAGTACATGAACCCATTGGGTGTCAGGTCAGAAGTAATACATGATAGAGTCCAGAATGTGTTCTGATCCAGTTGGAATTTGCTGTACAGCTCCCTTATCGAGAGTCATCTTCATATTCGTTAAAAGTTGTTATCCATGGACATGGGTTGGACGACAAAAAGGACTCTCGTGAAGTCTCTTCCAAACACCTCTGTCCCTAGCAAGACCACAACTAATACCCTTCTCATACAAAATCTTTCTGGACCACCTCATTCCAAGTCTGAGTCTCCCACGACCTCTAGAACCAGCAATCTCTAAATACTGCACTTGCTAAAACAGTTATCCTCCTTCATCCTCTCTCTGTGACAAACATCTCAATTCCCATCTGCACCATGCACTATTGCAGTGCCTAAGCCTATTCTTCAGCTCTTCTGAACCATTAACCTCCTTAAAATTGAAACCGCAAGACCCAACGGCTCATACACATATCTTTCCTCTCCAGTTTCCAGAGATCATCAACCAGTTTCACTACCGTGATTTTTCCTTCAATCTACCCTTAATACCACTATCTCAATAGGATCACCATGACTCGCCGACCAGGACCAAGTCATCCACATACAACAATTTGAAAGGGGAACCAGTTTTGAAATTCTGAGACAAGGCTTCCAACACCTTTATGAACAGCAGAGGATTCAAAACAGAACCCTGATCGACTCCAACCTATATTTCGAACTTTTAAACTGGGTGCCATTGGGGCATGAGACCGAAGGATGGAGAGCCTCAGATGATGTACATCCAACTGGGAGAATGTCAGATTGTGTGAAGACACTGAATTGTCTGAGACTTGGTACGCTCTGTCATCAGGTAATCATTCACATTTAAAATGAATTAGCCTGAAGGTCAATTACTTTCTGCGAACTTATTTGCTTCGGTTCAATAAATTTAATAAAATACAAAGCTTTCCAATTTGATACTCCAGTGCAAGGCTTGTAGTTATTGAAAGACATACAAATAAAGCGAACTCATCATATGGTACATACTTTGATCCCTCGCCATGAATGAGCACCCCATTCAGAGAGGGATATCCTGGATCTGAAAGACGGGCATGGGAAAGAGGGGAAAATATTGGATTGAAATTTCACTTTTATGAAACCACCACAGATTCAGCTACACATACACAATATTTATTTCGGCACAACTTGTGATTATTATAGGAGCGAGCACACTGCTGTAATTCGTCGAGAAATACAGACCCCTCCCATATGATAGGCTGGAACTGGACGAGAGATGTTCAAGGTAATACCACCAGACTATAATGACAAAAGTTATGTAGAACACAGAAAACTTCTCTCACACCATCCAGTCAACCCTCAAAACCATGGTTGGATCAAGAAATCTTGTAAATTAATTATGGAATAATCACTAGTTGACAGTGGTTCATCCACAGAATAGTGCATACAACTGGGAATTATTCCAAGAGATGCACAAGGCAATGATACAACTCTAAAGGTGTGGGTGCATTATCAAGTAAGGGACAAACAACTGTTCAATATCGACCTCATTCATATAATGCTAAATAGATTTCATAATGCTTTCGCTCCTGTTAAGAAGGTAAAAAAAAAAAGAAGTTTGAAAAAAGTAACAACAACAATGCGCTACGAGTCGGCTAAACCTAATTGACTAATTCCCATTCACAAAAATCAAAGTATGAATGACTAAAATAAACATAATTTGGTAGCGGAACGAATCGGAAGCATTTTGACAGTTGCAATTCAGGTATTGTTTGGTACAGTAGAGGTAATACCTGCTAATTTTTATCAGTTGATGTGTTCGTCCATCCTTGGCTGTAACTTATTTGACCCTGTTTTGTATGAATATGCTCATCGTCCAATTCAACATTCGCACGATTCCCCATACTCGGGCTACGGAATGATTTACCCATACTGATGATAGTGGTACTTGACAAACTGATGTTGTCCATTGTGGGGGGTCATTCAATGAACAGGATCTAAATGAAATAAAGTTGAGGCATAGCTGACAGCCAGACAGACACAAAGCCAAAGAAGCCCCTTTTTTGCTGAGAGTTGCAGGACAAAAAGACCTGTTCAGCCCAATCCATACTGACCTGGTATTTTGGACCTTTTCCTACAGAACATTCACTATAATTTGATGAAGGTGCCTCTGATGATGAGGGCTGGTAAAAAGAGAACTATTGACGATTATTTGAGGTTTCTGCAGTTTTTGCATAGGGGTGGGGAGGCTGCTACTATACTACTAGCTAAACTAATTTCTAAGCGGCCTATCGTCCAGTAGTGACTGGTGAAGTTTGTGTGATGTCACAACGAAACTTGCCCACTCAGTCAATTAGATAGCATATGGTTATAATTTCTCACCTGATATATACATGTCAATCAGTTCTGCTGAACCTTGGGACATTTTTCTGTTGTGTGTAAATGGCCTCCCCGTCATTTCCTGGGGATTGTCCGACCGATATTGTCTCTAGTATATATTTTGCCCAAAATTACCTTTGTCCCCCATGACACCGATCTGAACCCTGTCTTTTGTTGGGGACGTTCCTCCTTTACATCAATGCTCTCATAGAGCTTCCTTCTCAGCTATGGTATCACGGAGTGTGGTTGTCGTTGCCCCCCAATGGCATTGTCTTCTGCGACATTGTAGACTGAGGAAAGGAAGAAAATAAATTGTTATTGGAGTACTACTGTCTTGACAGATTCCTAAAGTAGCCATAATTCACCCCTGTGATGACATAATTGACTCTATTAATCTACGCAGGAGTGGAAAATCAGAGGGAGGCAGGGGTCCTACACAACTGTTGAAGGTCCTCCCATTTACCATCATTTCACACAGTAAATGCTTTGAAACGGACTCACCCCTTACTTGACTCAATCTGAGCTCCCACCGGCTTACGAACTGGTAACTTTACAATTCTAAAAAATTGAGCTGGTCACAGTTCATCCATGGAGAGAACTCTTTGCCACTTGCATAACCTCCGTTCGTGCCTAATCCTGTGGAGTAATCGCAGTCAAATGTGACTTCCCCAACTATTGAATAGAATAGTGTTCCTGTGTCCACCCTAGTATGGAGACAGTATATCCTCACCTGGCACTTGCTCCCCCCGCTCAAAATATTAATGGGGAATCAACAATCAAATACCATAGTAGTTCGGGCACCCTCACTGATGTCACCACAACAAGAATCAACCTACATTGTCAAGATATTGTGGTAGCAGGTCTTCTCTGACACCACAGTTCTTCCTGACTCAGAGTCCCCTACTCTCCCAACATTGGTATCGCCCAAAATTTAATTATTTCTTCTCCGTCAGGATTCCCCCAACCGATCCCTCCTCCTTTGTTTCCTGGGAGGCGGAAGCTCTCCCTGGAGGAGGTAAAATGACCATGGCACTAATTCTCGACCATTTTATCAATCTTGGGGAGAGAACCTACAAAATATCATGCTACAATGTTTGTGCCACGTAAGCCCTGAGGAAGCACATGTGTCAATCACAATTTGTGGTGAGTCGGGGCTCAGTTCTATGGAATGATACACCTGTTTGTAGTCATTCAAACCTGTACTTTAGTGGCGGTGGTATGCACTCTTTTTATCGACGATACCATAACACATATACATCAGATTTTTTGAAATGTTATCGCTATTGGAATGGAAATGTTTCTCATTCTTGTTCAGTTTTCACTGCTACATTTTGCATATAAACCCTCTTCGAGCTATTCCTCGATTTCCTTATAAGATCTCCTACATGCGTGTGTACTTGATGATCATAGAGTGGATAATGTACACACGGTCACTGCATTGCGGCTGAGCACTGTACTGCCCTGTAGCTGAGCCACGTACATTGCCCTGCAGCTGTTCAACGCACACTGCCCTGTACTGTGCAACGTACCTTGTGCCCTGGAGCTGTGCAATGTACATTGCCCTGTATCATGCTCACATGCATATGCCTGGCCTGGCCCAAAGCACCAGACAGAAAGCAAATTCCTTATCATTTGCTTTCCCCTGCCTCTACTCGGCGGCATTGAGAGGGAATTTCATGGACCATAAAGCATAGGCATATGGGACACTTACTGTTACAATCTCTTGGTTGCTCTGGGTCCCGGATTACCCCCGATATGACGCTAGCCGAGTCTTGAGGATCGTGTGCCGAACAGGTTGTAGAACCCCCGGACCGGATTAAGATTCGAGGAGGAGGTAAGCCCCGAGGCGACAGACAGGAAAACTGGAGCAGGGAGGCACGCAGTTTGAGGAACTTCTGCGTAGACTCAACGCATTAATGATGATCCACATCTATGACTAGAATGATGCAACTGTCGGTGAGGGAAAAATAGTGCGATCAAGGACTACTGATGATATCAATGACAACCCACGCTATCACTAGAATGACACAAACTGTGGAGTGAAGAAATATGTGATCGGGCCAGTACTGATGAATATCAATGACATCCACGCATAACTGGAATAACCCGAGTGGGTGATTGAGAAGAAAAATAGTGCGATCAGGACAGTATGATGATATCAATTACACCCCATGGCTAATCACTAGACTGACACAGCCTGTGGGTGAAAGGCAAATAAGTGTGATCAGGGACAAGTATGATATAATCAATGACAACCCACGCTATCACTAGAATGACACCACTGTGGGGTAAGAACATCTAGAAAGCCAAAAGGCTTATGATTCCTTGACTCTTTTGACAACTCGCATACACGAGACAATGGAGTTGCACCAGCTCGTCATTATGGGCAACATAACACGAACAAATTTTCCGTTTAATCCCCCAACCAACCAACAGGGTTCCTATACTCCTTGATAAGGAAGCTACACCTGAATTTCGAGATTTTGACCTATGGCGACCTCAATTGACCCTGCCTGACCCCAAAACAATAGGGTTCATGTACTCTCGTGGGAACACCATACCGCGTATGAGGCTTCCATCTATCCAGCAGAGTCAAGTTATACGTGTTTCCAGCAAAATATCCCTTTTCACAAATTCTATTTTCAACCAAAATTCACCCCGACCTATACCAATAAAGGGTTCCTGTGCTCCCCCATAAGAAAGCTACACATCAAATTTCAACCTATCAGAACCAACCATCCTGGACTTATCGTGTTTCAAAGGTTTTCAGACTTTGACCTCCTGTTGACCTCAGATGACCTCTGAACACACATCCAATTAAGGGCTTTATCCAGGCGGGGTCGAGTTATCGTGTTTTTACAAGCCAAATTGGCCAAAATATCACGTTTCACAATTTTTTTCTATTTTTCGCGACCAAAATCACCCCGACCTATACCAAAAACACTAGGGTTCCTGTACTTCCCCCATGGGAAGTTACACACCAATTTTCAACCTGATCAGACCAACCATCCTGGACTTAAATAGCAGGTGTTCTATTTGAGACCGTCTGGTGACCTAGATGACCCTCTGACCTGACCCAAAAACAATAGTGGTGCATGTAATCATCATGTGAACACACATACTAAGTATGAGCCTGACCTACCGAGACCTGATCAAGTTATCGACGGTGGTTACAGATGGGCGTCACAAACACACCACACGATGTGACTGCATAGAGTCCTCTGGACTTGTCAAGGAATCAAAAAGTGCTGATATAGTAAGACAAGGCGATGGACCCCATTGCAGTGACTCGCCTGGTGCGCGATCAGTGGTTCTTCGATAGGTCACCATGCAACAGTTATTAGGGCATCCATGTGTTGCTTTCGATTTGGTTTTAGGAATTACAGAAATGTAATCAATAATCAGGGACCAATTACCAAATTCATAAGAATGATTGCCATGTCACCAGAGGAGTATAAGTTGTGTGGAAGGTGATGAATTGGCCTGAATTAGCAATTAGACACAATTACTCGACCATATGACCCATTTTCCATTTAAATATCCAAGGTCAATGTGGACCAATATTGAATGATTTTCATGAGAATCCAACTTGACACATTTGCATAAATGAAGCAAATCATGCACATTGACTTAGCCCAGTGACTCAATGTCATGTCAAACTAGTAGACCAGACTCATCAAGTTCATGAAAAATTATAACACTTAAAATTTGGAGATATAAAATAAACAACAAAAAAAGACACAGGGAATGATATCCAGTCTATGTTAAAATATTGAAGAATAAAGGTATGCATACCCACCAAGTTTCAGGAAATCCGACACATTATGCATAACTATGCAAGTGGACATATTGAATGATTCAGGGCCCTGGTTCAGATAAAAAAAAACTTGAAACCAAGTGGTAAACCATACCCACAGGTTTCAGGAAATCCAACCCAACTTCAAGATTTTGTCTAAATTATGCAAATCAGACACATTGAATGACCTCCAGTGACCCTGGAGGACTGTGGTAAAGAGTTGGGACTGACGGTAGACCAGTTGTGTGGAAATCTACAAAATTGAAATTTTTTCATTAATCATACAAAAAGACAACTTAATAAGCAGATTTCACGTGAAAATCTGAACAGTTCATTACGTATACTGCAACCTATGTTGCCAAACAAAAATCACCATAGCACCTAGTACATGTGGTTCATCCCTAATCTACTAACGAAATTGAGCAGTGAATTACATAAAATACGCTCAATTGGTGGCCTTTGTGCAAAAAAATCGAATTTAATCGTGATCCACTATGACTACTGATGTCTTAAGTTTCTTCTTCTCTATTTGGTGAGACATCCAATTAAGGACATTCTCTCACAATATTATAAATTTTTACATTTCAAACTGACTTCCAGTGTGATGTGGCAAATGAAAACCAGCGAAGACTCGCCTTCCTTCTTGAATAGTGTCCAGACATTAACGAGGTAGGGGTGAGAAATTAAACGGATGTGAGCTTTGACTCGTGCAGCCACGTTTCTTACACACGACAGGGCGGGTGGATATGGTATAATTGTCGACATCAAAGTTTGCAAAAGGAAACTTTAGGCATTGCAGGGGGCAGGCATGTACTGTTCCTGCCACCCACCACTACGGGGTTGAATCGTGGGAATGGAAAACTATATTAATAAATATATGCAAAGCGGATATATGACGTGTATTGTGCTATAATGATTGTTTAGTAAGTTTTCTTCCAAAAGATGTGACTGTTTTCCTTCAAGCTACACTGGGGACTCTGGTTAAAGTTTGGTTATGAATGTTGATTAAGTTTTTGCCTATAATAATGAGCTGTTTACTCTCGATAAATAGTTGATTGTTCTAAACGATGTGACTATTTTTTTTTTGTTCTTCTCAGCTGCCCTCTCTAGTGCCAGACAAATTATTAGTCGTCCACTCTCTAGCAATAGGGTAGGTGTACTTTCATCATTTGTTTTGATTATTCCTTGTTGCTGCTGAAAGGAAACTGCAGGCTTGGATGCAACGAGGATATATTAGGGAGAATGGAAAACTGATCTATCGGTCCAAACCCCATTCAATACGATGTTCTATGTAGAGTAATGGCCTCCAAAGTTGGGTCCAGTTACGAGATGAAATTAGGAGATCCAAATTGCGCATGATGAATGACGTCACACTGGGCAACGCGGGGGATTAATGTAAGGTATTTCATTGTTCATTTTGTTGAATGAGTAAACATTAGCAGAAGTTTGTTGTCTTTCGTGCTCACCAAAAAGTAACTGATCACACTCCAACCCACTACAGCAATCTCTCCCATAGACTAAATAGCGTTCAAAGTGGAAAATAATGTGTGAATTGGCATAGAAAACAAAATTGTTGCATGTGTGCAAGTATGATATCATTCATTATTGCATGATAGGATGCCTGTCGATCTTGCGCAATACAACTTGTACACACTTTCAAAGACTGTAACTCTGTAGCGGAAAGTCATATGAAATTCGGGTTTGAACTGTTATATTTTAAAGGTTTTTCCAGCCTAATCTGAGAGCCTATTCTAATTTATCCTGCAGGTGTCCTTCAAAAAATATTATGGAATGGTGCAAATGTACCTGATTGCCAAACAATCGGCTGAACTTATGCCACAGGGTTAGATGTTCTCAATGTATAGCAGAAGAGTACATAGGACAGTGCTAAAATTAAATCCATCAGAATGTCATGAACTATGGTGACAAAATCATGATATATCAATGATGGGACAGATCACACTTACACATCAGGCAGAAGAGCCCCAAACCACACTCCCGTGACAAGATGGTCTTGCTACGACCAAGGGCGAGTATGGACACCACGAAACTGGCAACCATCAGAAGATAAACGCGTAGAGCATCGGACGGGAAGAGTTCATTCTCATACTGGCCGCGGCCAATAATTGCCGCCATCCCCCACAACCGCGGGGGGCTGGTAAAGAGCATCTGGAACACTGTGATGACCTTGATGTACAACATGAGGCAGAACAACCTCATCTGGCTCTTGTTGTTGACGTTAGGCGTCGCAAAAGGCCCGTGATTTTCCGCTTCTCCCTGGCCAGGATTCTGTAGATCCGACCGTTGAGCAGGTATAGAACTGCGATGAGGCCGGCGGTGACTGATGGGTAAGGCTTACCTGCCTCAAGGTGCAGATTGCCACCGATGGTTTTCCATAGCCAGGAGAATTCTGGGCGAAGACGACGATAGAGAGACAGAGGGCGACGATCATGAAGATGGATAGACCTGGGCCTTTGGTGCATGGTACCGCAGGAAAACGCCGAGGAGAGAGTCTTCTGATTTTTAAAACGATCCCCAGTACTGAAAAGACTAGGACCACGATGAACCACAACTGGTCCAACTGGCTGGAGAACGAGCCTTTGGATCGCACCTCTCTTGGGGTTGCAGGACTCCCCCGGGAGGACATCACTGTACCCTTGGTGGAATCGGCGTCCTCAAGATAAATGCCTGCTCCGTGCCTGAGTGGTCCGTCCAGTTCTCTCCAGTTGCCACCTGGGGAAGTTTGGAAAAAAAAGCAAATGAATACATTTTCAACCTTGGTCCTGCATGCCAATCCAAGAATCTTCCGAGTAGAGCTGTCGGCCTTACGCTGGTAGATTTGATTTTGAATCTCTGGTTACTACTACCAAAGCCCTAGTTCCTTTTGTCTTCTTGCTGGGTGCTCAGCACAAATTAAGGTTTGAAGCAGGGACAAACAAGTGGTAGTCAATTGCAGTTGCCATCGGCGTGTGATTACCCCCCCTCCCACAATGAGGTAACCGCTAGAAGGGCATCGCGCTTATTCTGTGTACCTGTTGAGGCTATGACAGCTGACTAAACATGCAGTTCCAGTTATGCACCCCTGCCGTGCCCTGAATAGGTTTGATCCTCTTCTCGGCAAGTGAGATGATAAAAATTTGAAGGAAAAAGGAAGTAATTAAAAATGGTTTCTCTGTTTAGGTCCTCCAATAATATTTAGTTGTAATTGTTAAACTCTTTCATTTCATCCGCCAAAATAACCCATTCCATAGTACGCCTCATCATCACACCTGTATTGAAGCGATCTCCTATTGTGGTCGAAAGGCTAACACTACAGAAAATCTCACCTCACATAGCTCTAACTTATCATTTCTCCTCTTCATTGTCCCTCCATTCCCTCACCATAGAAGCACTGCATCCTCATGATCTCATCTCACTGCACCTCACCACTCCCTGATCTCAATCCATCAGACTCATCACATTAACATCCCAAAAAACAAAAAATTGGAACACAGACGTTACCTTCCCCTCTGTCTCGCATCCTATACCGTCACTCCATCTCACCTCACTTGGCACACTTTGACCACCCGCCTCTCATCTAAAGACCATCTTTCATTCATCGGATCCCCCTCTCCCTCCATCCCACTGAGCCAGAATTGGACCCGCTCTTCCGCTACAAAATCCTACACCACAGTCCCCATATTTAAACCCAGATCACTTGAGTTACCCTTGATCCTTCTCCCTCCACATAATAGAGCCACAAATTAAAGTACCTGGGGAAACATACACCTATTACCCCTGATCATCAGTGCATCCACTATTATAGCACTCATCTCTGCTGCTTCACTCAGACATACTATTCATAGATAGATACTCCCCAGTTACCCCCCCCCCCCCCTCCCCCGCCACGGGACTCAATAGGCTGGCACCTATGGTGCTCCCTACTCATCACGATCGGTTTTTATAAACCTCACTTTTTGCCATTAGTAGTTGTTTCTGTTAGGACAATTATTATGTCAAACCATCCTGAGGTCGAAAGAGAGTGAATTTGCCATTTTGCATATACTAACCCTCAAAATCTAGAAGCTAAAGAGCGGTGGACATGGTTCCTTCCTATCCCCTGAGAGCGCTACACCCACAGTGGCACTAATCATAGCCAATCCCAAAATCGTAGACTGATTGAGCCGTTGACCATGTCCACCATGGAGTACTACGGTCTGCTGCACAAATGTACTAGTCTGCTATCATTAGGCATATCATCAACCTTACTTAACGAGCGTGATTATGCGCATTTTGAATATCTTTGTGCCCTGGGCTGCACTTGATACCTCCAGGGAAATCCAACAAACTCAAAATATCACGGAAATTATGACCATTCACTGCCCCAGTGAACCAAATCTATGTTATAATTCTGAGACTGAAGACTATATACCCCCCCCACAATTTCCTGATTTAAATTAAAAAAAAAAAAATATGCAAATTAGAGACAATGAATGTCCTTCAGTGACCTTAAATCTCTGTTAAAAAAAAGGGGAAATGGTATACCATCCATCAATTTTTGTGCAAATCTGACAAGCTTGATACTTTGGTATGAATTAAATGCCAATTTGCCGGACTTGATTAGCATATTTCATGCTGAAAATCAACCCAATGTCCTGTATCTACTTGCCAACCGACATCACCCTAGCTCGTACGGGTTTGGTCCATGATCCCCTACTTAATTATTGACTTTCTTGCCCAAAATCTGATCAGCTTGGGTTCACCTAACCCCTATACTATGATTAAAATTTCATCCAATCAGTCTGTACCATTCATGGGTGATCCTGCTAACAAGAAAGTGGGACCCGTTGTTTCCACTCGGGAGATAGGGGTTCAAATCCGGTCCGGGTCATACCAAAGACCAAATGGTACCTGTTGATTGCCGTCTCTCGCTGGAAGCTCAGCACGAGGGATTGGAACGGGGACAAACGCGGGGTAGGCAATTTGAAAGTTGCCATCGCGTGTGATTACTCCCTACTCCCCTCCACATTAAAGCCCCGCGTTTCATGCACGCTGGCGGGCGGGCGGCGGTCCAGGCGGGCAGGCGGGCGAGCCGTCTACACTCTCTCATCGTTATTTTCAATGTGTGGAGCGTTTCCCATGCACCATGCGGGCGGGCGGGCAGGCGGGCGTGCGGGCGGGCTGTTTTCCTCGAATCGGTCATTAAGCAGATTTTTTCCGCTCGCCCGCGTTCCGCTTGGTATTTCACAATCAATTCCCGGGGATTTCCCTGCAATCCCACTGGCTTGTAGCCGGATAATGTAGATTAGAGGACAATTTTTAGTTCAAATAATGTTTCCAAAACACCATTCATAACTGTTTCAACACTATGGATGAGATCTTATTATACAGTCATGTGTCCTATATTCAAATTCAACGGCCAGACACCTATTTGAACATATATTTACATGTTTAAACCGTTAATATGTCCAGTGATTTGCTAATTATATCTCCAAAACCTGTCAATCGCGAAGTTTTCAAATGGTGGGCCGTAATCGTTGACATTCAGAAACAATGGTTTTTCAAGAAAATTAACAACCAGTGTTTAGGTTTAGAAATACACACTAGTATGCTCGGTGTTTTACAACAACGACACGCCAACACACGCCAATGACAACAATGACACGACGACAAAACAACAAAACAACGAACAACGCAACCAACAATAATAATAACAATAATAACAATAATAACAATATTAAAATAATAATATAGGCTACATCGGTTTCTTATATAGCGCCTAAACCACTAAGTGAGAAGAGGTGCGTGACTCGAGACAACGCCCGCCCCCCGCAGTGCAATAAAAGGGTTCTCCAAACGCGGAAAACATGGAAAACGCGGCTTAAAAAGACCGCCAAAAGCATGCCTTATGCTGTGTACCTTGTGAAGGATTTGGCATCCGACAATGGTTTCAGTTCTTCCAGGTCTGCATCCTTGCGGGTGGTCCTGAATGAGTTTGACCTCTGCTCGGCAGTAATACCTTAAAAAAAATACACTCAGGCGACACACACTACATGCCAAATGTGACGGCTAAGGCTTTACACCATTACTGAACTTGGTTCAGCCGACAATAGTCAACCCTAACAAGGTCCGCTACTAGAATTGTGGGGTACCCGTTCACACTTTAGGAGACATGCGCTGTCAACCAGCACGGGAAATGTCCCTGAGCCTTCAACTGGTTTGAAACCCGCAATCAACATGGTTTGCAGTACCGAGCTCTACTGACGCTAGTTGCCATGAATGAATTCATTATACCTAATCTCACTTCCACTTCTTATACCTCGCTGACGCTATGATGCCAGAGGGCAAATTGGGTGGGAATCAAAGGCTTGAAAACAGGAAATAAAGGAGGAGGTAAGGGCCAAAAATGGGAAGAAATAAAAAAATCAGTGAAAATGAAAATAGTGGGACACTAATTAGCCCAAAATGGCATCTGAGTTTTATGAGGGGTATGGTGAGGTTACGAGAAGCCTGCTCCTTTTACACTCCCACAGAGCACTGGCACCTCCAGCCCATGCCAGCCCCCCACCGACCCCCCCCACCCCTCGCATGTCACTTTCCCTTGTGCCCAGGGGAAACGGCAATGGATACATGCCCGAATCGGGAAAAATCTGACTCGGAAGGCTTGGCTAGGTGCCTCAACCTAAACACTGTACCATACTGATCTCATCCTTCCTGGCCACATACACCCCACATCAATACACACCACCCCTTATCACATTCTGGAGGAATGGATCACAATTTATTTGCCAACTGTGTGTTGTCACAACCTCCTCTATTCCTGGGGCTATGGTACTTGCTACAACAATTTGGCCCCATGTTTCACGATGACGGGGGCCAGGTGCTAAATACCAATCAATAACCCAGGTTTCTAAACGACTTGGTATAAACCAGGGGCTATTTTGGGGGAGCAAATAGCCCCTGGGTCTACACTTGGTCCATTTAGGTAGACTCTAACTAATAGATGCAGCAAGCACTAGTTCAATGTTTTGTTGGGCAGACCTTGACACTTCAGTGTAAGTAGTAATGCAGTCAGGTCGGTTTATAGCCTCTGAGTTGATTTTCTTTCGGCGGAGCCCCTGGTCCTGCTCATGGCAGACGTCGAGAAAGTGATCAGAGCCCTCTGGTCCTACAAAAAGACCCCCAATGTGCCATGACGTTCCATGAACCAGGTGGTTTTTTCTTTCGAAAAGTACCCCCTGTCCTCAGGAACGCAAAAGAATGGTGGAAGGGGTGTACCCTACTTCTGAGCGAAAACACTTCCCTCAACCCAAGAGATTACATCTCATTTTACATCATCCGCCACAAAAACTAACACTTTTCCTCCCCCTCAGTCCCACCTTATAAACCTCATTTTACACCTACCAAAATTATGAACTTTTACCCTCACTTCATCTCACCTCAAATGGTTCCCAACCGGCCCTCAATATATTTATCTTGCTTCACTATACATCCTCTAATCATACTATTAACTTGATTACTGATCGTACATGCTAACTCATAACATCCCGACCAACCTCATTTTCAACCAATCACCTCACGAACCCACGCTCCCCATCTGGCCCATCAGAATGACTCACACCTCAATGAATCACATCCACCCTCCATAATCCTTTCCTCATCACATCGTGACTATTTAGGCATGTCTAAAAATTTGACGCTGTTCCCAACTCCAATTGAGATATTAGCGAAAAACCATCCAATGAACACGTGAACACAACACACCATGCGCCAACCTAACCTACACTTTCGAAGCGCCTCACTCTGATCACCCGCACCCATGGTACCCACCATAGGCTTCCCTCAGTGGGTAGTTCTTAACCAACACAATTGTGACCACAGCAATTGTTGCTATGGCAATCAGTCCATGTGAATATAGGAGACTGCAAACTGACTACAATATCTATCCCGAGGAGTACCTACCATACTGACCAATCCAGTACTGTCACTATTCCAACCCGTAAAGCTCCCTCCTTGCTGAGCATTGACCATGGCGACCGGGCCTCCCATCATCCGTACTGAAATCAGCATCCATCATCGTTGCTCTTATATCCTCTGGGGTGACGTCAAAGACTCCCGACATAGTCCTGTGCTTCCTGCACCACACTCCCTTGTCTTGACTAAATCGATGCCCCTTGCAATCCCGTAAACTGCCTCGATCACGTTGTTGACGTTAATGCTGACAGAGGGATCAGTGAGCCTCAGGTTTGTGCCACACCTCTGACTGCCACTTGCGGTACATCCATATTCCCGTCGTGCTGAACGCGTCTACCGTGGATTTCGGACATTTTGCCGAATGAGAGAGGCAAGGTGGTTTTTGAAATTTGCAGAGGGCAAGTCAAAAGAGACAAAAATTGCCCCAGGGAGGTTGGGAGACACTGGCGCCCGTGTGGGGGCAGGGTATGTGTTGATCACAATGAAGGTTATGT
Source organism: Sclerodactyla briareus (assembly GCA_026419785.1). Lineage (NCBI taxonomy): Eukaryota > Metazoa > Echinodermata > Holothuroidea > Dendrochirotida > Sclerodactylidae > Sclerodactyla > Sclerodactyla briareus. The sequence continues at coordinate 66,507 of JAODTK010005750.1, read as the reverse complement.
GCCGGTTCAAGAGTCAGTTCCATCTGTAAATACTAACAGCTGCTCGTAGGACATCACAAGGATGACAACATTGCCGCGGAAGAGTTAAGGGTGTTCTCATTGTCCGAGTTCTCCCTTATGCTCAAAAGAAGCGTTCGACGCAGAACCCGAGATCTGACTGAGCATTGAAGATCGACTCGGCCACTGCAATAGGGGAAGAGAATTTTGTTTTGGATTCCAGCGAGGGTTATCATATGGGCCTAACTGTACTCTCCTAAGTTCAAATGCGGTAATGTTCAACAGTAATCAACATACATGTAACCAGACCATATTGGGCTCCTCCTGATGGCTCAGCTGAATATGTTGGGTCAGCTCACACTACTGGGTCACCCTGTTGGGTCAGCTGATCCTATTTTCTTACCCTGTTGGGTCACTGACCGTATTTGGTCACCCTTCTGAAGTCGTTGACCTTTTTGGGTCACCCTGTTGGGTAAGCTCACCCTATTGGGTCACCCTGCTGGGAAGGTTTTTTTCCCCCCCCCCCCCACCCTATTGGGTTCACCCGTTGCTGTCAGCTCACACTATGTTGGTCACTTTGTTGGTCAGCCGCCCATTCTGGGGTCACCCTGGTTGGCACACACCCTATTTGCTCACCCTGTCGAAGTCAAGTTTACCCTTTTGGGTCACCCTGTTGGATGGGCGCACCCTATTAGGTCAGTCGACCTTGTTGGGTCCACACTGTTGGGTAAGCCCACCCTACTGGGTCACCCTGTTAGGTCACCTCACCTATTCGATCACCCTGTCAAAGTCAGTTTACCTTGTTGGGGTCCACCCTGTTGAATTAGCCCACTGATCCAACAGGGACCCCCCAAACTTGTGAGCTTACCCAACAGGGTGGAGGGGGGTGGAGAGGACTGGGGGTATTGACCATGGGACATTTGGCACAGATGCACTTCTAATCCAGGCTTATATAGTCCCAATTCCTGAGACAGTGGAGTTTTTTCCTCAGTTGCCTCTCAATAGGTGTGCTCCTCCATTGTAAGAAGCAGAGATGACAGGAGAATAACTTATACAAGGCTTTCCCTATGAGAGAGATTTTATGTGAAGAGCAAGATTCACTTCTCTTGAGAAAGCTAAACAGTGGAAAAGTGGTAAGATGCAAGATTTCTGAAGCATACAGGAGGACCACGCGACTAACAAGGTCTAGTCGTGGTTAAGACTTGATATCTTGATTCCCTGCGGGCTGTTTCCAGGCAGGCACATCCATTTTTGCAAGTTGCTTCACTGTACCATGTCTGTTCGATTTTGAATTTGGTTCCCAATTGGAAGTAGACTATCACACAGCCACTGATGGAGGAACGCCGGCTATAATAATCAAATCTATCGACGAACTGTGCTAGCCGCTCCACTAGACGGCTCTTAGGTCATCAATAAGACTGCTCCCAAAAAAGTCAGACCCCCCCAATTGTTAGATAAAAACTCCATTGTTATGCTGTGAATCTTGTTCACAGCACTGTGATGAGCATGACAAACGTTCCAGCAAACATCATTGAGGAGATTTGGATAACCCCAAAGTGGGTCCATCTAGTGCTGGGGCACCGTCTGAAGGAGAAGGGGTTGGTGGAGGACCACCGAACGTATGACAACCTGAATGGAGAATTAGTTTTATTACAGGATTCCATGGTAAATCGTACTGGCATTACATTATTAAAACATCATAACAAGTAAACATACGTGATTATATTGGCGTTGCAATGATTAGCCATAGTAGTATTGGTATTGCACACAATAAACCAGTGGATATTCATCACTAGTGCATAGTGAATACCGTAACATGCCCGTAAATAATAACATTATTCGCGTTCTTATAAAGCGCTTTTCCCAAGTCGAAGACATTGTTCAAAGGGCTTCCAGACTCTACCCCTAATTCATTGGTGACTTCTCACGCTTGTACTATAAGCATGCACTCTTGCTTGTTCTCTCTAACTTAGTAAGTCAGTCATTTATGTCCCCTGGGATTATCAATATCGAGCCGCCACATATGGCACCGATTACGCGCCAATTTTTAAGTTGCCTCACAAGGGAACACTTTGACACGTGGGTGATGGTGGGGACGATTCAGGAAACATCCCAGTTCCACAGCACGCGGTGAAGTCCTTGGGCTCCAATATTTTCATGTGAACAACAACGTGCTTGAAAATGACCAGTTTTGTATTATTTTTGCAATATTATAAGCAAATAAACACATACGTGTAAACACAGTGAATGCTTGGAAAAATTTTATGGCGATACTTTTGTGATTAACAAGAGCTGTATATACCAGCAATGCTTGGCAATATCAGTATTACTTTGAATTGTCCAAAACCAGAATTACACAACTGTACGTATGGGATTGCACTCAGCAATATCAGAAGTATAGAGAGTGAATCCTGGTTCTCCGCAGCCAAGAGCCTGCGATTGTAGCGCCATGTCGTATCGTCTTTGTAGTCGCCAGTCTTTGACAGGTACGACGACAGCTGCCCGATCCCCGGCCGGCTGAGACAACTGTCAAAAATAGTGGACCCAGATGACCCCCTCAACAAGGACTCGTCCGGGTTAATGGCACGGACCGCAACAGAACGGGCCCCTCCACATTGACTTAAGGCCAGCTCCAGCATGTCCCCACAGGCCGGCAACCCCCCGCTGTAAGCGGCGTTTTTTGTACCCCCACCGTGCAGGGATCTGCAGCTCCCCTGGGATGGTAGCAACCTGTCTTGTGGACCTCTGCTGGCATTCATCACACCGTCCGATGCACTCATAGGCTGGACACTCTGGCCATTTGGTCTATGGCGGGGTGCCCTCATCCCATGAGCCAATCTGGTGACTACAAAAAGGGATGGAGTACTTGTTAGAGGTCAAGACTGTATACTAGATACTGTTGTAGAAATGATGTGCAACTTTCTATGTGTCATAAATCTCCTTCAAGAACTAAGCTATTAAACACACTAGTTCTTTCTATCCACCTTCATAGTGGGTTAGAATTTGCATGAAACTGCGGCCTTTGTCAATTCTCCACTATTTCTCTCACAATTGGCAACATGATAATTAGTGGGGAATAAGAAAATATCTGAAAATGTTACTATCACAATGTCTCTGGACATAGGAAGGAGAGTAGTAACCCACAAATGAACTGAGATAAGCAATAACTGCTGCTTGGTCAGTAATAGTTTAGTTCAGTGAGAAAGGGTCAGGAAGGACAAAATCCTCATGAGAGACCCTGAAGCAGCCACAACATCCCAAAAGAGAAGTACATCATTAAATCTATTAGCCACAATTTTTCGAAGAGGTTAAAACAGCTCAGTAGTTAGCGGATCACTCTGTCCCTGGTATTCCAACCTACCTAGGTGTTGATTGGGGACGTGAGAGAAACCGCAGACACTACACTAAAGCACTTTGGTGGAAAAAATGAATATACTTTGGGGTGAAGAAATGCTGTGAGAATAATTATTCATGCTCAGTTAAACCCTCTCACTCTATTTCATGGGGACCATGACTGGATACTAGCATAATACGCCATCTCTGTATGTTTGGTACCGTATCAAAGGGGAACTCCAGGCATGAGACAGGTTTCCTTGCTTCCTCCAACTTTCTTAGTCATTCCCACCCATGTTTTTGATGATCCAACAGACCCTCTTAATGATCACAGCAGTACCTCCACTCCCTGCCTGTACCATAGTGGAACCATGTTCACCGCCATCATTAAGGAACTCCCATAAAAATTCCTAAATTGTAACGTCAGTGACGATTCTGAGGACCCAACCGTTTTGTCAAGCTAGAGTGCCGTATTGCAGATTTAACAACAAACCAATTTTTAGGAATGTTAATCTAATGTTTGACATTGCACCGCAGAAGCCAAAATCTGGTAAAATCCATATTCATAGTATCACCCTCCTTAGTAACTTCATTCAACCTGCCAATTTTGGATGAATTTTTACATAGAATGCCACAATTTTCACGCGGTGCCTTCACGAACTCACCCTTTTCCACAACCAAAGTCATTAGGAAATTGGTACAGCAAATTCTCCACACACAGTTAAACCATGGGAGTTTTCAACTGACTGGGTGTGCCTAAATAAGCTTCTAAAATACCCCACTAGTAGGTTATTATGAGTTTCTCCATGGAAAAACCAAGCTGTCTTGGAAAGCCATTCATTCCCTTCCCCTCTCCATATCCTTCCAGGCTTAGGTCTTAATCTTCAACATCTGCACTCATGTTACACTGAAACAATGATTGTTTCCTGTTAAGTAACCACAAATTACAGTCACGGGGCTGTGAGGACTATAAGAACTGTAGGAGATCTGTTCAATGAAGTCCAGGTTTGAAGAATATAGGGTTAGATAGTTTTCCAGAAGTTTTTTTCTTTTCAAAAGGCATCTTTCTCACCTTGGAGTATATGGTATCAGATCCAATCTGGAGGATATCATATCTGGCTGGAGCATCACCTTTGGCACCAAAGCTGAACATATCTCCATCTGCGCCTATGAATGTGGTTTCCCTCATGATATCTGCGAGCCTGTCTGGGTCATTCCGCAGCTCTGGACAGAGGTGGTGTGGTCACGCCGGGGCAAAGTTCAGTCATAGCTGCATCCAGCCCAATCGCCAGTGCCCTGACGGCGTTGACCACGTAAGTCACCTCAGGAGCCTGGACGAACCAGTCCGCTAGGTCAGGCTGGAGCTACAGGTGTCGTCGTAGGCCGCCCGCCCGATCAGTAGATTACACTTGAAGGTATCACTCCAGAAGTCGGCCCACCAGGGGTTACGGCGGTTGGTGTAGGCGCCAATGTTGGTGAAGTACTCTTGGAATCCCTCCGCTGTGCTCCTCTTGAACTGCAGGGTGACTGCGCCTATCGAAGTGGTCTCAGCCCCCTGGATGACATGGCTCCTGGATCCCCAGGTATCGCCTCCCACCCACTGTATGTCCGTGACAGACTTCCTCTCAGCGGCCTGGAGCACTGACCTAGTGTGGAGGTCAGAGGTCAAAAGCAGGACTGTCTTTGATTGTGAGTTATCCCGGAGCGTGTCGATTAGAGCATCATACTGCTCTTCAGAGTCTGATTTCCCGACGACTAGACTCATTGCAATGCACACGTCAAATTCCACTGCAGCCTCTGTAAAGGCTCATGATATCATTCCCGTAAACATCGTCCGAGAAAACGATTGACACATACTTCCAACCAAATTCTGCTAAGATGCTAGCCAGAGCGTCTGCTTGCTTTTCGTCAGCGGGATTTCCTTCCCGAGCACATGTGGGTACATCGTGCTGTTGCTGAAAACGGAGGCAGTGGCACCATAACTGATGGTATTGATGTCTAGATTGACCAGGGTGTTCGACAGTGCCTGGTTGGTGTCACTCGATCCACCGCCCCCATCCCCGCGATCAGGACCCGATTGGGGGAGTACCAGGCCGGTAATCGACGGTGCCAGAGTAGAAGTTGCCGACCTCTTTACCGACTCGCTTCTCGCTCCCGCAGGAGTCAAAGCCGATTCCCCCCAGGGTCAGGTCGGGGAGCAGGGTGGGATCCTCGTTGATCTGGTCAACGGCAAACAGGAAGGCCTCCAACAGCTGAATATTGTACAGGACGAGTCTGTCGGAACACTCTATCTGGGTCCTGTCCGGTTCGCTGACTCAAAGATTCCTGGCAACAAGAAAATTGGTTTTGGTGACCCACTGGGATCGTGCATAGAGCATATTGATGACTTACGATCAGGGGAATGTTGTGATTGTTTTGAAGGAGTGCAGCCAAACATATTTGAAATGTAGAGATTGTGCATCGGAAAAAATTCATGCAATCAAAATTTGTTCCATGTTCTTAGCATGTTCGGTATAAAGTTACAAATTCTTAAAGATTATTGATTTATCACTGCTAAGTTGGCGATTTGGCAAATTGGCAACATTTGTCATATCTACCAATTTTGAAGAAAAACGCTAGACGAGTTATGTCTTAACTCTTCCCTTATAATTGTAGATATGACATCCTAAAAAGGTTGCCAGTTTGTCGCCAAATCAAAAATTATATGAAACTTGAGGAAGCCACATCTTCCCAACGGAACATGCTGTAAACCTGGAACCAAGTGATTTTTGAATGATTTTTATTCTCTTTAACACTATATTTGGTCCTGGGAATTGTTCTTTAATGAATAGGGTAATGTTACTGGGCGTTTATTCCCTGTATATTCACCACATTGTTACCAAAAAACTGGTATATATAGTCAGAATGCGATGATAGAACTAACTCCAAGGAGTGGGTGATCCTGACTATATACTTCGGAATCTCTCCGATTTCCTTTTGAGAACTTATTATATTTAGTTTGATTTATGTTTCCTCCCACCACAAGCTACGTACACCTCCCCCCCAACGGGGACTCACAAGGACTAAAGGGGAGGGACTGAAATGGGAGTAACCAATTAACATACCGTCAGGGGGGGGGGGGGGGGGCTGGTATGTAGATCAGAAGTTACTGGGTTTAATGACCACCTGTCTGTCTACAACAGGGGACCTCAGCTGCCATGGCCAATAGTTTTGGGCCTGTTCACCATATGGACTGGGTCATAACTCAGTACTATTTATTCGAAGGCCAGCCAGTGGGGGGGGGGGCCTGGGGGGCCTTGGACCCCCCCAACTTCCATCTGGCCCTCCAAAAAAATTTTCAGGTTTGTGGTCCAAAATGTCAAATATTACTGACGGATAAGACCCCAATTTCCTTGCTTGAGCCTGATAAAATGTTTGTGTCAAGTGGAAAAGTTCTCTGGTATTGTTGACATTGTTGCAGTTTCATTATTACAGTGTTACCGGCTCCTGTTAGATCACTCGCCAACCCTCGCCACTTCCTACGAAATAATAACAGATTTTTCAAGAATTCCTAGATTTTGTTTTGACAAATTTGGTGAGTAATTCAATTTCTGAATGCAATGTAGAACTAGTTTGTTGCTCTTCGGTGGTTGTGGGGTGGAAGTCCTAGCCAAATTATTGTCTCAAAACAAAATTAATCTTGAAATTTGTTATCGGTCATAGTGAAGAAATTCAAAAATCAACATTATTGTAGTTCATTTTTATGGAGGCGACTGGTGAATGTTGCGTTGCCTGTTCTTATGATCTCTCAATACAAAGCTTCAAAATGGTATAAATCTGTCATTTGTCACTGTATTATTTCAGTCATTGACTGTCATGTGTCATTGACTGAGTATTATGTGTTCTCCATGTTATGTCAATTATTATGGCTTTGGTCAAATTTCAGTGGTACTTAGGTCCAATAGCAATATAAATCAACCTACTACATAGTCAGGGATTCCGGAATCTGTTGGGGGCAACAGATAACGTGTGATATGATCAAAAAGGTATTTGCAACGAAAAGGAACAAACATTGATATCAATGGGCCTTTCACCTCGGGTGTTTGGTTTACTGGGAATAGAATGCATTTCAAGTCAAGATTAGCAGGGTTCAGGCTCTCGAGGTCGAGGGCCTTCCATCCCCCTACGGGAAAACACGGAAATGTCCACTGGTTCAAAAAATATTACATAGCTCAAATTAACCAAGGTTGCTATTGGCCCTGTCTATACAACCCTGTGAAAATCAAGCGTGATGGTCCAAATAGTCCTCCATTCATTTGTATATACTAATTACTAGTTGCACCTTGGGTCTGTCGTCTGGCGCCGGTGACTCTGGCCCCCTCGATATGTGCTATGCCCCCCCCCCCAAGTTTAAATTTCTGGCTACGCCCTGAGGCCACCTACTTATGATGAGGAAATGTGGCAGACTAGCTCAGTTAGCAGAGCTCCAGACGTATAGTGTGTGAGGTCATGGTCATTTTTCCCGGGGACTTTTCGCAAGATCATGTGATATTACTTCCAATTATGATAACCTAATAATAATGACATGCGAGAACCATTGTCCAATGAGGTGAGGACAAACATTTCTGCTCAATGTGAGGTCACATAATCAGGCAGAGGGGAGAGAGGGGGAGGAGGAGGGGAATGTACAGGTACATGCACTCTTGTTAGCAGTTGCTGCATCACGGGCTACTCGCCGCAGTTCCTATCGTACTCTGCGATCACCATCATAGGCGTCCTTACCTACTCGAGCTACAAGCCAACACTGAGTGCCATGGATTGACTCTGATGCTCAGACACTGACTTATCATGAACGATAACGTGACATCGAGACGAATGATATAAATTGGGCTCGTTACGTAACGGGCAAAATAAGAAAGGTGTCCCTATGAGGTGTCAGTTATGCATGGAGTTGGGGGCGGGGTTGCAAAAGCAGCCCGATGAGATGGAGTTACTAGGGCAACTGCTAATTAGATGAGCTTAAGAAGGTGAGTTTGGGAGCGCAGTGTATTTTTCATATCCTCGGGGGAGGTGGGGGGGGGGGGAATGGGGGTCCATCCCCCTGGTTGCAGAGTCCTGACATTCCCCGAACCATACCTCCAATCCAGACGTCCCCCTCGTACGTGTAGGCCACAGAGTCCTTCCCATTCCTCTCGCATTCTAAGCACTTCGTTTTGTTGCAGATAGAGTACAGGGCAGAGGTCCTCACTGAGCCATCGGCCGCATAGAACTGAGGCTCCTGCAGAGGGGTCAGGGCGAACCGATCATACGTGGCAACCTGAAAAGTAAAATAATAGGAAAATATCTGACAAACTCTTGAATTTCACATAAATTATGCAAATTAGATGACTTCATTACCATATTTTACGCTGAGAATCCGATCAGTTCATCTACTTTATCTCCCGCATCTATGTGCTAAACCCAGTCACTATAGCCTCTACGGTTCATCCGTATCTTGCTAAACCTAAACAATGAATGACATAAAATAAAATTAGTACCTTACTAATTGTTGACTTTTGTGCCCAATAATCTAATCACCCAATCATGCTACCCTGAAAAATTTTTCGCAATAGCACTTTATCGTTCGAATGTATCCTTCTAACGAGAATGTGTGACAAACACACAGACACCATAGTGACCATTAAGTCGCCTCCTGAATTCATTTTCATTTCGTCACTATAGCGCTTTTACAGATATACCCCTGATCATTAGGTATTAGTGATTGTCACCCCGTACCATTCAGTAAGCACCTCTTGCTTGTCTTCCCCTACGCACCTTTCAGTATGTCGCTCATCGACCCCTCCGGGGGGCCTTCCCATATCAGCAGCACTACAGCGCCGATACCCTTCCCAAGTCACCTCACACTTATAGTGTGTGGCGTGAATGTGAAAAGTCCCTGCGCTTTCAATGGGCTCCGATCTCGCCATACTGTTTTGGCAGTCTGGAGCTCTACCAACTGAGCTAGTTCGCCTCTGACGGATGTTGAATGTTTCCAAGTATTCGATATTACTTGATATTATGCTCAAATCTGATTCGACTCAATTCAAGTCAGGTGACCATGGATTATCCTAAGTCATAATATCCATGGCTATTAAAAATGGTTCGATTTTGAAGACACATAGAATGGTATGAAATAGATAAGGTTAACTACCATCAACAGTGATTTATCAACCCCTGCTAGCTGCACCAGGGATGCACATTCAATTATTCACTAAACCTGGTAAACCATTGACTAACATCTCACTACTACTTGAATGATGAGGTGGACCCTGATGAGGACGGGGCTATGTCAGTTTTATACCCGAGATTAGATTGTTCCCGAGTTTGAGGTTCCGGGGTTCGTTGTTCACTGTTTTCCTAGATGTGTTCATTATTCTAAAATTTATGGGCTCAGATGGACAAGAAGGTGAAACCATGTTCCCCTGTGCGCCACTAGGCGTACACGGAAAATCGGGATCATCAAGCCTCATTAAAATTCAAATAATTGAAATATAAGGAAAAACAGGGAACATCGAACCCTCGCGAACATCGAACTAGTAAATTGGGTGCCACCAAAATTATACGAAACGGGGGGACATCGAACCATGGACAGCGGACCACGGGAAACATCGGTAGAACCCCCCAGAGGACAATGTATGATGGCTATAACAGATTCATGCTCCAGGAATGGAAACGGATCTAAAGTTCAAAACTCCATTCAATACTGTATTCTATGTGGGTTATTGACCTCCAAAGTTTGATCCATTATGCTAAGTATTTAGGGAGAATCAGAAATGCTATGGAACTATAGTACACCGAAAAAGACTGCAGGAATTTTCATTATCCATCTGTCAACCGTAATCGTTTCCAGCACATGTGCTGAAATGGTGGGGGGGGAGGCGGGAGCTCAACCAGAATGATGCGGGGTGGCACGGAACAATGTGTGACCTGTCGACAAGGATGGTTGGTAACGAACTCACCCCCTTGCACAAACACTTGAAGAAGCGGGCACCGTAGTAAGGATCGTATATTGACTTACTATGTTCTCAGCAGTGATTGGACACTAGATGTACACAGCCGGGGAATATTAGCTGAGACTATAGAGGGAAGTTGCCTCCTATACATGATTTATCCAGAATACGTGCAGACAGCAGCCGTTACCAGCCCCACTTGTGCGAGTGTTACAGAGCCCACAGAGAGAGCATGTTGCTATTTTTCGAACACAGCAAGTTTCCGTTTTCTTCTAAATGACATACAGCTGAAGGGCCTGCGGGCTGTATATTGTACCATGGTAAGGTATGTTGCTATCGCCAATGTACCCGATGCGAATCGGCAGTTGGTCCGTGTTTGGGCTGGTGAAGGTTTTCTGGAGGAGCTCGGAGAAAACATCGTCACCCGGGAGGTCGTCCATGGCGCCACAGACGCCTCGGAACGTGGGGCCGCATACCAAGGTGTGAACCGTGGAGGGCCTGAGCCAGGGCATACACGGCATCAATGACGTACGCCGATGTCTCATCGCTGGCATCTGTGTCAGGCTGCAGGGCCTCATCGCCTGTTTGGAGATAGGATGTGCTAGAGATGTAACTTTGAATACTGTTTCTACTGGTCCTTCTGCTTTGAAAAGGCTTTTTCATCTGGTACCAACTAGCATTTGCACAATGAAGAACTGTCTCATGCAGTTCATGGTATATTGTCACAATATAAAATTGATACGAAATTAATTTTTAATACGGAACGTTTTTGTTGTTGTGGCATCATAAAAATGGCACGGTCCATTTCTTGCCAGGTGTTGTTTGAGGACGATGCCTACACCACCATGTATCTGTAGGGCATTTCATTCTTTCCCCTACCATTTCATACTTTCTGACCTGGAAACGTTTTGTCAGCTGCCAATCCCTCACCAAGTACAAGGAATAAGGCAATAATTCTCTGGTATCATAGGAATCCAATGTAATCTATAGGAGGGTTTTGCAGATTCCACAAAATAGCTCAATATTCCCCTGTGATTACCTTTGACCTGAAATCCCTCAACATAGGTACCATTAGCCCATGATAACACTGTCCAGGTTATCCAACCTTATTTGTAGGAGAAGAAACATTTTGCATATTTTTGCAGTTTTCTACTGAACTTATTATGCCCTGTTGAGGACCTTCAACCTAACCTCTCTGAACATCCCAAGGTGGCCTAGCCCATGCCACCACTGACCAATTAATCATGGACATCCAATTTATTCTGTAGCAAAAGAAGCAATTCCACAGTTTTCCTTCCACTTAATGGCTCATCATGACCCCTTTATGACCTTTGACCCCAAATCATTGACCTAGGTAGCACAAGTGCACAATAACCAACCATCACACAGACACCATCCAACGTACTCTGTAGCAAAAAATATACAAATTAAAGGACTTCCATGACCTTCTCTATGAGATCTTGCACAGAATTCTCAGCTGAACAAAACATCCAAAAATAGAAGCAAACAACATTGAACGCAACATCTGTGGGAAAGTCACATCATCACTCCATGAAAAATTTTCCAATGACTCCAACAACTTTTCACTGACATTTCAAAACTTATCCAGGCCGAATTTTATTGATGAAATTCCCATGACTTTTCCAGTTTACATGACAGCAGGAACCCTGTTGGCCTATTGATTACAATAGCTAAGTCAGAAACAGCTGGTTTTGTCATAGCTAAAAATCTACCGACGACAGCGTTAGCAACCTCAACTACTTCTTGTACAGAACCAATGCAGAATTGATCCGGTACTCCTGGTGTGCACGGCATTTTCTCAACTACCTACTTCATCAGCGTAATCCACAGAGTTCACTTTTTTTGACCATTGTAGATGAATTCTACTTTGGGGTGCCATACCTACACTTTCGCAGCATATTTTGCTTGATTTTGTTTGAACCTTCTGTCTAGCACACCATCGAACTAGTGTACCCTTAGACTAGATAGTGATTCCCATTTGAGATGGTGTAGCTCACCGGTGCAGGGATTGAAAAATACTGTGAGCCTTCTTCCCCCGGGAGGTTGCAGGAGAAACGGCGCATCCAGTACTCTCTGAACCAGGGGTTCCGGATATTTGAGGCAGGGTCAAGTCCAGCTACGTAGCTCTGGAATTCCACCGTACTGCCGTGGGTCTAGTCTTGACCACGAGGTACCTGGAACACAGAAATTTGAGGAATTAGTGGCTGCTAAACCATCACAATAACAAAAATGTTGATTTTAATAACAAATCAGAGCTGGTTCAATATTCACAGTCACATATCTCTGAATTCCGGAAAGGAGTGTAGTATACTTGGTGTATATGGGAGTAATGGAAAAGTAAAGTAAAACACGACCAACAGTGATATTGCAGTCACAAGGCAGTGTGGGCCAATCTGACCACCAGGGCTTCAAAACTATACCCCAAAGGCACCAGTATAAATCTCTGTTATATAGTAATGAGTGTCAGTGTGTGGGTTCCAATGAGCAACCACTGTAAAATCTCTGTTCTGGAGTAATGATTGTCAGTGTGAATCTCTGTTGGTGGGTTGGGGCTGACCGCCAAACGCCCCTGCACCTAATGTTGATGCAGCGCATCGCTCCACAGTACTTCAGCCGAGTTTGGGAGATGGACCCGCAGCCCTGGTCTGGTTCCTCGCCAGGTGGAGGCCAGTGTTCAGAAGCAGCCGGTGGACGGGGCTAGGGCCACCAGCCATGTGGCCCCCATGAGTGAGTGAGTGGGAGAAATACTCGCCTATGCTTCATGAATCTACTGAGTATTGGCAAGGGGCACTGCAGGCTTACCCCTGGCAACATCTTCATATCCAGCAATGAAGTCATCATTCAGGAGCCAATCATCGCCGACGATGAGAAAGTACTGGCCAATCAGATTGCGCCGCTGGACTGAGCCATGAACTGTTGAATCTCCTTGGGTGAAGCGGCGATCACGATCGCCCTGGCCTCTGGCTTGCTGAGAGGTCAAGAACACCTCGTCCTGTTCCCAGCCACTCTGTTGCGCTGGTATCCGAAGGTTCCGGGGCCACACAGACATCATTCTTCAAGAGAGGGTGCAGGGTTAAAATTTAGTATAGCATTTAGGGAATAATACAGTCCTAAATAAAAAATTGAGGTGCGAGAATATCAATAGCTGCTGTTCAGTGATATAACCTTCCCCCCAAAAAAATTCTTGAGATTTCTATCATGGTTAAGTTTACCACCATTGAACAATACCTTATGAGTCAAATCGTCTTTTTACTCGTTTTCCCATTCCCAAGTATTGCCTTTTTTCTATTCTTCTGTTCAACTTCCACAGGAATGTTGGAGGGTGGGCAATAGGCCTTCATGATCATCAGCATGTACACACATGAAGGTGCCTATTTGCGGTCTACCCCTGCCCACCCCCCTCCCCCCCCCTCCCCCCCCCTCCCCATGCTGGCACAACCCTTGGGAAAAACAAACTAACCTCTCAATTTGACTACTGCAACATGGTCGTCATACCAGTCTGGTCTCTCATGTCACGCTATTGAACCAGTGACTAATTTCATAGTTTAGTTGTGTCTTTTGAAGAACTATGCTACTAGTTTTACCATCGTAAGATCACCTTCACTTCAGACACCTATACCAACACGCCATATCAAATGCACTCTCTATGCATGCACACACTTCATAAAGCAGACCATATTGGACCTGCTGCCAAATGCCCATTGTTCAACAACTCTTTAAGTTGACATTTCAACAAGCCCCCTGTATGTTTCCCTGTCAATCCCTGGAACAACTGGGCTCCCCAAATATGTGTATTCACCCAGAAGTTCAACATCATTGTCACTAAAACAATAGTCAAATATGACTCCTTTCAACTCAGGTGCTTTCAGTTAACACAGGGGGTGGTCCAAGAGGTAAGCAGAACGTAGGGCTATGACCCCTCTTTTATGGTGAACATTCTTGAACATTCTTGTTTTATTATGTCATAGCAGCAGCCGCGCAGATAGCTGGATATGTAGTTTGATTTCCCCAACCCACTTAAGATTTTCAGGACAGTAGATGAGGTAGCTGTAAATGGTTGTATGACAACTTTCAAGCTTTGATCAGGTACTGCTTGGGGTGGACTTGTGGGGGCAGTAGCATATCTGCAACATGCGATTGCCATACGCTCAATCATGGAGTGGATCGGACTACATGCGCTTACAAAATGCACCTGCCGAGTGTTATTCTGTTCAATTTTCGATAAGTAGTTCATCAATTTTTCAAGATTTATGATTTACTACATTATTTATGTACATGTTTCATTTGTCCATACAAGTGGAAAAAATATGAAGGACGAGAACAAGAGGCCAATGCTACAGTAAGCTCACTATTAATTTGTCAATGATCTATTCTGTAGAAGTTACGCCAAAATTGACCTATAGATTACCTTTGACCTCAATTCTTGAACATCACATATGTACCGTTAAACACTGATAATGCCTGACTAACTTTGTATGATCATCAATCGATTTTGTGGAGTAGAAGCCACTTGAACGTTTAAACAAAAATGTATGAAAATGACCCCCAGATGACATTGACCATATATTCCTGACATTCCATATGTTACCACTCATGGAATGGATAGTTACTGACCAGTTTCTGATCACTTGATCTATCTGGAGGGAGTGGAAAGCCGCGTGACCATTCAAACAAAATGACCAAAGTTGTATCCCCAGAGACTTGGACCTCAACTCTTGAACACTCCCACAGTACCTTTGAATAATGATAATGCTGACTATACTGCCCTGATCATCAATCTGTTCCGTTAGAAAGGCCACTTGAATATTTGAGAAAAATGCCTGGAATTGACCCACAGAATGACCCTACATTCCGAAATCACTCATAATTACAATGCATCAAAATAGTAATGACCCCCATTCATGATCATACAATCTATTCATGCTGACCATTCAAAGGAAATGGCTGAAACTGACCCCTAAATGTCCTTTGAACTGAACTTCCTAACCTACCCATATGAAACCATGGTCAATGATATTAATGACCAACTTTTATGAGTCCAAATAATTCGGTAGGAGTACGGCCGCTTGACTGTATGAACAAAAACAACGGCTGATGTGAACTGCTTGAAATGACTCCTGAGACATTGCCACAAATTCCTGAACATATGTACCATGGGTCAATATAAAACTGACCATGTATGATCATCTAATTAGATCGGGGCTAAAGAGGCATTTTGGTATGTGGACTTTTTACAATGACCTGTCAACAGAGGCGCAGATGATATCGGGAAATCCCTGAAACCTTCTACCAGAGCATTGGACCCGGACGTACGGACCAACTTGCAGATCATCCCTATTGTACGGGAGAAAGAAGAAAGAGCGCATTTTGCTTATTTCCACAAAATGACCAACAGATGACCCCCCCCCCCCCATCAGATGGCGTCACTCGGTCAATCAATGTGACAAGGTTTCTTGATGATCCATCAAAAAGATGCAGAAGGAGGAGGGACAGCCAGCCAGACCAAAGAAGCCAGGACAGACAGACAGACAGACGACAGACAGACAGACAGCAGAAAGATAGATAGATAGATAGATAGAACAGACAGACAGAAAGAGTGCCTGCAGCTGACCAGCCATATGGCTGTGGTGCGTTAAGCTGAAAAAAAGTTTCAGGGAAATATTAATGACTCAATTCTCCATCTCCCATTGACAAATGAAATTTCACTGAGAATAAACTGCGTGCTTCACAGCATGGACCACATTGTGGAAGAGAGAGTGACACATTCAGGCTAGCAACATGCGAATTCACACCAAAGGCTTTCATGGAAACCAACCGATGCATGTCCTATGTTGTGTTATGCATCGATTTGATGGAGGGAATTTTATCCAGTTGCATAACCTGGGAACGCTTGGACTCTGGGTACCACACTACCTAGCCACAATGGTACTGTTTCTCCCCGTTGAAGTATGACTGCATGATCTGTTCACGAGTAGTTCTCTCAGACAGGAGGACCTGTACATAGAGGAAGTTCCACTGCTCGAGCCTCCCCCAATTCGAAGAAGGATTGATGTAGTTTCGGGACCACCACGCGCGCAAAGTTGGGGACCGTCGAGGCTGCGCTCATTAAATGTGATCGCCATCGTCTCCCACCATTGTGACGCCGTAGGTCTTCACCACCGAGGCCACCGCCTGGGTCTCACCACTACTGGGGGGACCCACAATCCGATAGAGGTGCTGCCTTGTGAGTCTCGTCGCCCTGCGACCGCGGAGGCGCTTCGCCCAAAGTTGTACTGGGATAACCAGCTGGATGGCCTGAATGTCCCTGCCCGCTGGGATTCACCGCAGGTGTTGAATGCCCTCCACAAACCCAGGCTGATTGTGGGAATGATCTCAGGGTCGCGATTGATCTGGACGACGGCGTAAGCATCGCCTCTTGACGGAGGACTCCCTCGGGAGAGATAGGGCCACAGCCCTTTAGTGTCGGGTTCAAACTGGTTGAACAGCGACATGCCGGCTAAGAGGATCTCTCCGTCAATGTGGGATTGGGGGGAGAAGAAAAGAGTTAAAGGGTTGAAGTTAAATACCAATAAAAAACGGTATAACAATGGCAGACTATCAAGATTGAATGTGATAAAGCACAGAATATGATGATGCCACAAACAATACTGATCAACACAATAACGGTTAGTCTGAAACCCTATTTAATGTGTCAGGCACGCCAGTGTAAAACATCTTTGTTGGTCCCGCGAATAGGATTTGTCGCCCCACGACCATTATTCCTATTATTATTCTTATTCTTATCATTCTTGTTTCCATTTTTCTTGTTCTTAATCTTATTATTATAATTAGGATGACACCAGTGTGAAGCTGCTGGCAAATAATTGTGCGTTGCATTCAAATAAGTGAAGAATTATTCAGCATATATGAAACAGTAACCAGTCTATCCAGGTATGGATCAAGTGGCTCTAGAAAGACGGGGGTGATACTGGAAGAATGAGATTATGAAGGGCACATGTTTGAATTGGGCTGTTGTTTGAACCAGGTCACCCATATTAACAGAACAAACTCAATGGTGCCTCAATGGCCCATGTTGCTGAATGACCCACAGAGTGATTCAGCTATTCAACTTTATGCTGACTGGCAAATTAACGAGGTAATAGGCCAGGTCACAGAATCAACATAATGTAATGATAATGGTATGGTGTCAAAGGTCATTCAAGTATTCGAGAAGTCATTGTCATCGCACAAACAGTGTGAAGAGCGATCTTTCAAAACTCTGGTGGTGAAAATTATATATCCTTCCAGCATTGTTAGCTCCCATCAATAGTAATATAGCAAAACATGGGACGAATTGGTTTTGTTGGGTCGTAATGATATCACTATAGGCAAAACCTCATCCACTGTATATCCTTCAACATTTATAATAAAAATTTCCCATTACATAGTGCTCAGGGCAAGAAGAACATTAACAATTACACGAACAGGAAGATGAGGGGGAACTTCTTAGAAAAACAACAATGGCTTCCTGGACAATCACGAGAGAATGAGAAAGAAATCATTT
Organism: Sclerodactyla briareus; assembly: GCA_026419785.1. Taxonomy (NCBI): domain Eukaryota; kingdom Metazoa; phylum Echinodermata; class Holothuroidea; order Dendrochirotida; family Sclerodactylidae; genus Sclerodactyla; species Sclerodactyla briareus. The sequence goes on along the minus strand of JAODTK010005750.1, from coordinate 48,645 downwards.
CCTAGCTCATCACAAATATCACCAGTGAGAGTTGACACTTATGGAGTTAACACTGAGAGAGTTTGGGAAGACCTTCCTGGTTGTACCTGGGGAGATTTTCATGGTATACTTGACGAGCAGAAGATCGAACATATTCAAGGCCAACAAGGAGCAGACCTGGATACTGCACTATTGATAGCTGCGAATCCCTCACCAGGTACACGAATAAGGCCATGCCTCTTTGGCAGTACCTTAATGTGGGGGTGGGGGTAATAAAACGCAGACGGCAACTGCTAATTGCCTACCCTCGGTGGTCCCAGATTCAAATCCTGCTTCAATTTGGTATGACCCGACGGGGGATATAGATCCCCGGTCTCTGGGTGGAAGGCCGACGCTCTAACCAACTGTGCCAACCACTCGGTAGAAGAAAACTGTGCAACCTTTTGATAAAATAAAAAAACATTATTTTTTAATCAAAAACTAATATTCTGGTGGTGCCAGCACAGAGATATTGAAGGCGGAAAGAAACGACAGCAAGTGATCGGTTATGTTGAGGAATTTCCAGCCCATGCCGGTCATTGAATAAGGGTCACAGGTGGTGAAATACTGGATGCAGAGAATAAAAGAAGAAGCACTATGTCTGTAAGACAGTGGGGGATATGACAAGATGAAATGTAAATAGGCAGAAATAGGCAGCAAGTTACAGCGATCCAATCAGGAAGAGACTAGTGACAACACTATGTCAATTATTCAAGTGAAAATATTATGAAATTAGAATGTGAAAGTTTACAAGATTTAGATTTAGATCGATTAGTGACATATGGAACTCATAAGCATAAATTGATGAAGTCAGGCCATTATTTCCTAAAGACTTGCATGGCTTTTATAACTTTGCCATAAATGTGATTGGTTTAACAATAAATATGGAGAGAGAGGGACGATAGGGGGAATCTGCAAGAATAACATTATGCAGAATAAAGTCCGAGAGGACTGCTCCAACCCCACCACACTTTTTGAAGAGAACAGTGCGGGCGCAATTAAATCCCAACCCCACTGCCGCTAGTGACGGCAGTTTCTACGAGGGTCATAAAATCTTCGACCAGAGTCGCAGGACTGAGCCTCAACCACCAAGACAAATCTTGTTTTTTACCCAGCGTGTTTCGGGTTGTAAACAGCCAGCATAGATCTGGCCAGACACAGCTACGTCATTAGCGAGGGGAAGAGCGAATTTCTCTCAGGCTCTGGGGCAACTTTTGCCTATCGAGGACTAAACTGAGGTGGTGGGCACTGGGAGAATGAGATATTGTTGAAGAGTAAGGTAGGCTGCTTAATAGTGGTGAGCATTACACCTGTGACTGTGCAACAGGCCAATCAACCTGGCAAATAAATTAAATCACTTCCTTAACAAATGATCAAGAGATCTGAATCTACACTGAAATTTGAGGATGCAGGGCTTCATGTCTAAGGTGAAGAAACAACGATAGGGTAAATACAGTTGCTCCCGTTAGAGGATCTTACTGCCTATACCAGATTACACTATAGCCACCACACTAATGTGCTATGTTCATTTGATAACCACAGGCTCATGTTTCACTCAAATATGAAATTAATGTTACCTGTGCAGTAACCTTTGCTTCTTTCCTCAAATTAACAGCAAACCAAGAAATATGTCACGCCTAAGGAACGTAAATTTCACAATATTATATTAAGGCGGTGTTTCATGTTTGTAAAGAGAAAAATATGACCATACTTGACATATTTCTTATTTTACTCTGTCAAATCCAATACCTAAGTTTCCAGACAGTGGAAGACCCCCCCATTACTTGACTTGCAGAGGTTGATTCGCCATTTTACAAAAACATACATATGTCACACAGATAAACAAACCGCCCATTTGCAATTTGTGTGTTACTCTAGCAGGAATTAACATGAAAATCCCATATTGACTCTTGAGAGCCTTCAGGATTGACTAAGGTGCAGAATGGCGGATGAGACATATGTACAGAATGTGGACAAGGAAACTTGCCGTCTAGTTGCAACTGGCGTAAAGGTGACGGCGACGTTTGCGTGAGATCGAGTACGTTTATCATCGCATGATATGTCAATGTAAAATTTAGTTGTAATACATGTATACCACTACGGCATTTTGTTGTGACGTCACAGAAAACGGCACCATTCCATTATTCGCCGGGTGTTGGCAGATCCAGCGGCCGTCTCAACAGCTTATGTAGCTGAATGACTCATGCATCATCATCCGTGAACAATCAATTGATGAGGTGTAGGTGGGTTGCCAAGTGGATTAATGATGACGAAATTCGCACGTGACATTCTCCTCGTCGTCCAGACTCCAAGCAGGCCAGGGTCCATGCAGAGATGCCACAGGGACACAGAATCGGCCTGTTAAACCAGAGTATAAAGCATGCGGTCAGCATGAAAAGTATGTCCACGGACGAGCAAGCTAGGGAACGAGCAGGACAATGAATCAACTCAGTTAATACGTAAACAAAGTAAATCTAATTATTCCACCCAACCAATTAGCTATAATAAATCAACTCAGCATACCTAACGGTGGACTTCAAACGTTCAATAAAATGATGTTTGAACAGTTTGCTCCAGGTGCCCTGCATGCTCTTAAAGAGTCTCTCAAACAAACCCCCCCACTAAATATTTGTTGAAAAAAAATACTCGCTAATCCCAAAGAATCCCATAACCACTTTTTATGTGATAACAGGTATAAATCATGCAAAAACTGCAGCTAGATGTCAATTGATACTCATAAAAGCATTCTTCTCAGATTGTATCTGAGGTACATGGTATGGGGACACAGGGATGTGTAACTCGCACGACAATACACACACGGTTGGTTAGACACAACATGACAGTTCCAATGGCGTTATTAAGATTGTATGCATCATCTTTGGTAGCCCAACTAGAGCAACTGATGGTGTGTAGCTCAACCCCAGAACAAATGTATGTACTGAATGTATCTCCAGAAATACCAACTACTATCAAAATTGTATTTTGAACCATTCCCCAACCTCAGTTTCTGTGTTTGAAGTGATTGCAAAGTGGAAAGAGGTAGCGTGTTCCACAGCTAAGCATGCCTAAGGTGAGGTTGGCTTTCTTTTAGGACAAGCTGGGTTTTCACCACTTGCGGGAGAATAGTAGAGCGTTATCCGTGTCGCTTTGCATGCAACAGGTCCCGGGTTCGAATTCCAGCCGATCAGCACCGGGCGTTTTTCCAGAAGTGGCTGTACTTGCAGTTCGACTGGCGTGTTCCTGGTCTTAGGTTCCTGGGTCCTACTGCTGTTGAGCAGTGGGATTGGTAATTGGGGGGTGTTTCGGGGGCACTTGCAATAGGCTCGTCGGTCGGCTGTGATCAGTCGGTCGAACATCTTCCGCTCCTCCAGGTTCTGAGAAAGTGGTCAGGTCCTGGAGTTCACTGATCGTCCGTCGGATGGGGACGTAAGATTGCGTTCCCGGGATCAGGGATGGTGTCACTACTGCCTCGATATCATCTGAGCACTAGTCGAGAAGAGAAGCTGAGTTTTCGCTGGTGCTCATCCACGATCAAAAATTCGGTTAGGGTTCCACGATGTGTCAAATTGGCTTCCTGAACCTGTAGCAATCAAATCAAATCAAATCAAACATCCACTAGTCCCACCTTTCTTCACGATCAATTGTTTCATTTTGGCTTCGTAGGTTTCAACCAACCTAATCCCAGAGGGTGAAAGATAGCAAATGCTGTAGCAGATAATAACAGCAAATCTAAAAAGAATATGGAGGTGGATATAGTGCCAGTCCCTAAGGGCACTACCCATAAATTGCACTAATCAGTGACCATTCCAATGCAAGTTCAAAAACTAAGTTTTGTGGAAATGTGACCGAAATTGCCTGAGTTGGAAATACAAATTTTAAAAAGGTTGCATGAATTAGCAAAATAGACACGTTCATCTACCTCATTACTGTATCGGTGCACACACCAACTAACCATAGCACCTACAGTTGCTGGAATCTGGCTAACGAGTCTAAACATTAATTACATTCAAATAGGCCAATTACCCTACTCAATTAGTGATTGCAAAATCTGATAAAATATTGTTCACTCAACACCGATACTACATACGGCATTTCATCAAACTGAGTCAGACCGTTCCACCGAGAAACCATGCCTAAAAAGAAATGTGTCACACACACGCACACACACACAAACAATGTGATTCCACTAGAGTCACTTTCTGAAAACTTCAGGCAAGACAATAACACGGCCAATTTAAGATGTTAATTAAAAAAATTACAACCTATGTCTATATTGCAATGTAACCACATTCCTCATTCAAAGTGCCGGACTTGGTGTTGACCCCAAGTGCGAATGGGGGACTCAGATGCAGGGTTGCACAAAGCGGTCCGAAGCTGACCGGCACGCGCCAGTGACAGCTAAGTTCCTGATGGAATCTTGGACCGCGCCAGGTGGGCTCGCCATGAAGGCGGCACAAGCATGGGCACTCCCAGACATTTTTTCTCACGTGCAGGTCAGAGAGTGCCATAACAGCGCCTGACCGAGTCGGATCCCAGGAATGCGTAGGGGTTCCTCCGGTAGTTTGTTGGTGCACGGTCTCCTGTGATTGGCCGCAGGTGGAACCGACAACGCAGTTGTACTCATTCTCCCAGAAGGCCGTGAACCAGGGGTCCGCCCGGCCCCCATCCTCAGAGACTGGAGAAAGGCCCTTGAAGTAGTTGTCAAAGTGGTGAGGGGGTGCGTGGGGTCCCCCCCCCAACCCCCCAGCGGGGGGAGGTGGGGGTGTGTGATTATGTCAGAACGAGGGAAACACCCGAGAAGCAGGGCTCCGATTGACCTGTGAATGGATGGACCTCAAAGTTGGGAGCGGCGGGAAGGGGGGAGCTGGACGGAAGAATTCCAAGACGACGGAACGTGACAACGACTCTGGTCGTGTCTGTGGGGAGCTCATGCAAACAGTAGAACATGACTGGGGTGTCGTCATAGGCACTTCTTATGCCAATAGAGAACGAGCGGGAGATGCAGATCTTCGACCTTGACAGCTTCAGCTTGAAAGCCTCGGCGATGGCCAGATTTTCGACGGAGCTGTCGTGGATGAGCCAAAGTGCTTTCCATCCTTGGGAGAGGAGCAGGACAGCAACGCCTACAAAAGAAGAGGAAAAAGGAAAGGAAAAAAAAAAAAAAAGTAAAAAAAAAGGAACAAAATCTGTCCTAGGGAAAATCATACATATATTGTCACCACATTCATTCTATAGGAGCTCACACGCTATTATAAAGACATATGGAATTCCAAAAAAATTATGATTTTTTTTTTGATAGCAAAAGATACAGGGAGGAAGCAGGAGAAAAGGGAGGGGTGGTGAGCTGGTCCGTTGATCAGCCAAAAACGAAATTCAACAGGTATTACCTCTGACTAATTTTATAGCAACTCGCTGTTACTCTCTGATGGACCATGTACCATTGGTATTATGGCTTTTCCACATGGGTGGTAACTAGCCCGTAAATTAGTGGTCTGATTGTGTGCTAAATTCTCAAATTATTTCTTTCTCACAATTACTTTTCTCCCAAAAGTAAGGCTAATCTCAAATGAAAACCCACAGAGTACATGCCACTCTCATCTGAAACTGTACCAAAAAACAAAATTACTTGAAATAATGTGTTCACAAGATGCCTGACTGCTGCAGGGCCTCAGATGACTCCTGAATGCCCTTCAAACACATACCATAATTCACTGATCCTACCCTGCGGGTACTAGTCTGGGAAGGATCCGCTTGCAAGGTGAAAAACTGCCCGTTTCTAGCAGATCTTGTATAATGACATTCAATCAAGCAGACGCCGCTTGACGAATCCTAGAATTGTTTTTTCCAGTTTGGTTTTTTTTCACTTTTCATTGAGTTGGTACTGGGTCAAATTGAAGTAAAGAATACCTCTCCGTTTGGTTCAAATAGTTTTCTGGAATCCCTAGCCTTCTTCCCAATCGAAATACTACAAAAACAAAAATTCATCAAAGAGTACTTCGAGTGAATATACAGAAAGCCCACCTGGTAGATTTTGAGCCGCATATTACAGTGTATTTGTAATGTCAGTAAATATAAAAATTCCGCTGGAGTCTATATCCTATTAAGTTATACCTGAACAATGAAAGAAATCTGATTTGGCAAGTCAACGTTAGAACATTTTGGGTCATTTTAGTGACACATAATTTTTAGGCTTTTCCAGAAAGTTTGAAAGAATCAAGATCTGATATCGCAGTCCAACATTGACGTTACGTCAGCTCGCTAACTGACGGGCCTTCATTGTGTTAAGTGTGTTTTGACAACATTTGGTTTACAAATTCACTGAAATGTTCATGAAAACTAAAGTAGGGAATATAGAACCTTCAAAAAGGATATTCCGATTAATTTTTTATTTGGAAGGGTTGTGGTCATGCCCCTATGCCCCCCGCCTTTATAGCTCAGCTACAGCTAAGAACATTTCCATTTTCCATGCCTGAAATGGAGTGGAAACATTTTAAGTAGTACATACTCATCAACACGCCCCTCACAATTCTCATAACTTGACCCTTGAGTGGTTATGACAAGTTTGCTTCACTCCCTCACTGATCCCCTTCAGTTGCTAATTGCTGGAACACCTTCCACAGTGATCATGCTCTTGAAATTTATTCCTGGATGTATAGATAATTACTATACACTGTAGAACTGTAGCCTTCCCATGCTGACACAATGACATGACCCTAAAACAGACATATAAGTGGGTCCCCTCACTGTGCCACAAGAAAAGCAGTTGCCCGTCTCAAAAAACGAACTAGGCAAGCAGCCCTCAACATTGTGATCACGAGACAACCAATTTCCTCGAGTGTTTACTTAATCAGTGATGATTTTCTAAATTATGCCACCCCCCTCCTATGTAATTGTCAAACAGAGCACCGCACAGACATGAATATAAATTGGGAAACTTCTTTTGTTACGGCGAACGTCATGAATTAACACCGACACGCTAGCAAGGCCGACTGTTTGGGCTCACCGCCAAGGGTCTTGTCCCCGACTCTATTATTCAACACCCCCCTCTTCATTGTCATGTAAACAGAGGGCTAACATCTGTTCATAAGACACCCATGCTATGGCAGAAGTACTGTCCATTATCGGGCAACACTGCTTTGTCAACCTCATGACCTAACTCAAATCTAGGGTGTGTTCTCAAGGCAAGAAAACACGAAAACAAATGTTTTGTTACTAATCCGCTAAGTTTACTACAAGCGACAAGGGAGCTTTAATATGAGGATATTAATTAAGCTAGGCCTATTATCTGAATTCACGATTTGAGTACTGATTCGTCGATAGCAGGAGCTGATTTTTTTTTTCGGCCTACTTAACAATTTACAATTAACATGTTAGTGCATTCAGATTTCAGACATTTATAACAAGATTATTGATCAACTGACAACTGGCTCAGGCAGACTGAGCACGGCCCTATATATATATATATATATATATATATATATCTATATATATAATATATATATATATATATATCTAATATATATATATATATATATATATATCTCTATATATATATATCTAACGAGATGATAAAGCATCAATCCGACACAAAATCATACAAAAAGACGTACTATCACATTCAAATGAATATATTATTTAGATGTGGCCCCACATCTGAAGTGCTATACATATATGAAAATCTGAATCAGTAACTTGCTACATAGTCATGGTCTCCCACTCAATAACTCAACTTCAAACTTCAAAGTTGAATTCTAGACGACTAATGGCCTTCCCTGAATTCATACTGTGCAGTGTTTTAAGGGTGGAAAATTACAAGTAACAATCTTGAGACGTATACAACACCGAAGTTACACTTGAGGCCCATGCTATAGCATGAAAATGGTAAGCCTCGCCTCCCTGTACTTTCTTAGAATTGGGAGGAATGAACTGGACAGATCTATAAGCCAGCTTCTTTACTGATCCCTTATTCAAAGTGTTCTTACTTTTAACCCTCATTTGCTTTTTGGCAGCATTCACAAAAACAAAGTTTGGATCTGATCATGTTCTGGAAGTCAAGCTGAACGTGTATTGGCCTACTCTGCCACTCCTAATGATTACAATTACAAACATGTCAGCATCCGACTCCAGGTCCCCGTCACAAAACACATCCAGACTCTGACGAACATTTCTTTCTCCCGGATGCCATACATCACTCAACACACTGCGACACAGACTATATCCACATCCTTTTTTCAAGTAATATTTGCTTATGTCCTCCTATAAGGTTTCATGTTTTTCATATCGTCCTCATATTCTTACTGTTTGTTTATACTATAAAATGTTTTACTGTCGCACCAACAATTTTCGTTTTCTTTGTAAATGGACAATAAATTTTCTATATATATCTATCTATCTATCTTTTATCTATCTATCCATTTATACTGTCAGACGACATGCCCAAATAAATGAGTCTCCCAAAACTTTCCAGACCCAGTATGCTCATAATGTAATCAACCTCTAATAGGCCGCAGCTTCAAATGAACATATACTATAGAAATAATAATAATGTATATTAGGCGGAAATCTTTCGATCAATCCAACCAGATAACTGCTCATTATGTACCTTCAGGCTGACAAAATGAGAAGGGCAAGCGGTTAGCCAAAACTGGGACCTTTGGCTTATTGCTTTTTAGATGTTCAAGTGGCACATAAGTGGGGTGCATGTTTTCAATTATGGGATAAGCTGAATAAGTGAAATAGATCAAATATAATAGTGTAGTTTGGTGTGAAGTCTAGCAGGGTCCCTGGCGATTCATCAATCTTACAGATCAATTTTGTTGACAACCGACCATGTCCCATGCAACCGTGTGGTTTCCTGATGAGTATTGAATCTGGAAAGTTGTGATCACATCGCTCTGCTGCAAGAAATTACTCGATCGAGAATACTGTGTAGATTTGTAATGCTGGTCACTACAACACATATTCCTCACCATGCCCTGGCAGGCCGTACTCGGGGGCTGTCAACTTCAGATTAGTGTGTGAGTCCAAATGGAGAAATTACTGTAGTGTGTCTCTGTCAGATACTTTTACCGCAAGCAGGCATCATCTATGATTAAAGAATACTTCCCACCCTCCGCCTCTGCGGCATCGATGGGATGGTCCGGAAGTAATCTTGTCTTTGGGGACATGTGAGGCTGGGTAGGGTGGGCGCATAAGCTGACGACTGGCACTGGGCATCACAGAAGAGGAGACAGCAACGCAGGCCCTCTTTCACCCCCAAGGTCCGCAACCATTGCCTGTCAAAGGTGAACAATTGCAATAATAAATTATGAGTGATCCTACACACGCTTCTCACGACCTTCTAAATTACAACAGGTCAGGCTTCCGACAGGTCCCCGTCACGAATACATTCAGATTCACCGGTCGGGGGCAAACCTACCTTTCTCCCCGAACTGCCATACATCACTCACTTCAAAACACCGTAATTGTTTGGAAATGACAAGAAATGATCCGTGCCGTCCTCCTATCTATCTATCTATCTATTAATCTATCTCATTGTAGCACCAATATCCAAATTAAGGAGGAAGCTTGCAAGTTCCAATTCATCGAATTCATAACTTTACAATAGACTTCTCCTCAGTTGATATCAAACAGACAAGAGTCGTTCTCTGACCGACTCAACACTATATCCAACCTGGAAAAGTAGTGAGAGCCATACACTGTATGTGCAGCTCTACTGGAATCTCATCAACCACTGTGCTTGAATATCATTTCACTGGTGTTCAATTGGGTGGATGTGATCATGGATCAACAGTCAAAATACTTGTCATATTATCCCATTAAAAATGAGAAACTATGTCTATGATGAAAGGTGCTGGCACTCTCCCATTCGGATGAAGTGAGACCACACATCAATCTGAAGTTCAGTCCGTGTTCTCACCTGCTTGAACTGACTCCCACATTTATCTCTCCTGTTTTGCCCAATAGCTGACTTTGCGCTTCCCAGAAAAGCGATTCCACGATCATTGACCCATTTGGAGAGTCACAGGAAGCTCCATCCCACTCTTCCGGCCTGAGGGGAGGAATAAATTAGCAAGAGTAAAGATTTAGTTGTCACAAATGAATGTGCAGTTTCTGACAAAGCTTTCTCTCCTCGATAAGCGTGATCTAATTCATTATTCTATAAAGGACTACCCCATGTCCTTCGGTTAAAGACAACTGCAGAATAACTTATAAGGAGGTTAATATATTAGCTGAAGAAAAACTGATGCTTCAGTCCAACCTGAAGTTCATACGACTTTCCGTTACAAGATTACAGTCCTTTGCAGTTTGTGCCTGTGTATTGTGCAAGATTAAAAAGCATCCCATCATTGCGATAATAAATGATGTCATACTTGCACAACCTTCAAACATGTCTTTGTGTCTATTGAGATTCACACATTAATTTGCACTTCGAAAAGCATTCAGCTTATAGAAGAGGATTGGCTGCAGTAGTTGGTTGGTAGGTGTTGACAGTTACTTTGGTGAGAGGAAAAAAAAGGGAAAAAAAAAAATTAAAGCAGAACTTCTGCTAAATGTTGATTTATTCAACATAATGAAAAATGGAATACATAACCCTACTTTCACTGCATTGTCCTGTATGAAGATCATGTCATTATTTGCAATTGGGATTCTCCCCACATTCCTTTGCATAATTTTCATTTAGTATCAACGATCACTATCACTTTATCAGCTGTAGAGGCCTCGCCTAGGCCCAGGGCCTATTTCCAAATCAGTTGTGCTTGTTCAATTTCTGCCAATTGGTATCACAACACTAACCTAATCATAAGACAAAGTTCTCACCACGTAGTTTCACTGCAGCAAACAGCTGCCTTTCGTCGAACTCTCACACTATACAATATCACTAAAATATGTTATGGGTATCGATTCCTTCATCGCTGATTAAGACGATTAAGGTTGAGGACTATAACTTCTAACAAATGGAATGGAAACCCCCGTGTTGTGAGTGTAGTAACGTGGTAGGATGCCCTTATTCGCACCTCCTCTTGCCTTGAAAACAATTCTTTCATAGCGAAAGTTTGTACCAATGTCTTCCAAAGGATCCATTAAGCGGTGCTAATTGGATCGGTTGGCCATACACCTCAAGCAACGATGATTGTACGACCGAACACAAGTGAAACCATGGAGTGAGAGCATCGCAAACAGAAGGCTACGATGGGTGAGTCATCTGATGAGGCTGTCAGTCGAAAACACCCGGAAAGCTTTAGAAGAGGCGCTTCGTCATACAGGACGACCAAGAGGAAGACCAATACAAACTGGTGCAGCATAGTAACCAAGACCTCAAAAACATTAGTCAAGATCTATATCTCGGATCGGACGATCTAGCAGCAATTACAAGTGACAGAAATATGTGGCGGAGCCACACAAGTGGTATGCGCGTGCCGCAAACGGCGGATAGCGTGACAGACGACACGTTTGTACCACCAATGGCTCGCTGAATGCGAATATCCCATTTAAGGCCATAGAATACATTACAGAAGATTAAGGTCATTATTCCTATGCACGAGGGTTGCGAGAATTATGGTTTGGTGTGTTCGCTCCGCCTCCCCCGCCGCAATAACTCTCTTAACGCTTTATCCCGATGATCTGAAAAACCTGGTACATATGTCCTGACCTAGTGAAAAAAAACAACCAAAAAAAAAAAAAAAAAAAAAAAAAAAAAATTATCGTAGGAGTTCGAAAGTGAGGCGTCAGATGGCTGCTGCCCTCTATTCACAGGTTGTACCACGCAAAAACTGAAGTTTGTCTGATTTACACGAAAAATTGGGGGGTGGGCAAAAGTAGCCATAGTCCGAAAAAAAGTCGGTGATTTTTAAGGTCACCAGAGGCAAGTTGGTTTTGTTGTGGGGTTTTTTATTAAAATACAGTGTTTTATCCGATTACACGAAACTTGGTGGTGAAGGGTTAGTCAGGGGACGAAAGTTGGGCCCGAATAACATGATGTTATTTTCAAGGTCACAGAGGTCAAATTTGTTTTTTTCTCCAGCCAATTTTCCCAACTTGTTCGTCGGATGCTGAGAAAACTCGGTGAAATGACTGTTGTTAGTCCCTAAACAACATCAAAGTTCAGAAATTCAAATTTGCATAAATCAATCAATTTAATTCAGGCGATTTTTTCAATGTTTTTGTCTTATATTTAAACGAAACTTGGGATGTGGAACTATAGCAGTTGGACTGTACAAAACGGGTAGGAAGGACATTTCCCTAAACTAGGTCCCACCAGGTTTTTGGTTCTTTTTCTGCGGGGATATACCGTCAGCGGTTTCCCGCCTGCAACGTGTTCTAGTTTGTCCATGAAAGGCTCTGGGGTGTTGGGTCGCAGTGGCAGTGAACTGTTGGGGCCCATGTACACAGGTCTCATGAAGTAAAGTATCCTCAGCCTTGAACATGAAGAAAACACTGGTAAATAGGAAATATTTAATGAGAACACTGGAAATAAATGAGCGTCTTAGTTATACGGGGTCTCTGACTGATTTTCTCCGCTTCAGTGGATATCTGTTTTGACTGATGAAACTATAAACTAAGGGGAGAAGTCTGTAAAATCGAGATGGACAGGAAAAAATGAATTTATTGCTAGTCCCATAGGCCCATTCTCAACGTTCCACGAAAATGCGGTAAAATTGGTGAATTCTCGAAATACGCCTCTCGGAATTTGATTGGTCGATTTGTATTTGCTCCTAGAAACCCTTTCTGAAATTCCGCTACATTCCTCGTTGCGCAAGCATGATATGTACATCCCAAATATCAGTTCCTCAGTACTTACATTACGGTAGTTACTATTATTCCCAATTGAACCGATTACAATGAGGGGCCTTTAGGAGGCCTTGGCGTGATTACCCTGGCAAAGGCCATAAAAAAGGCATGAAAAGGCATGAAAACAAGACTCACAATGTTGCATTGGTCATATATATGAGCCGGTTCGTATTTCGAAATGCGCATGCTCATATTCGAAAAATCGCAACCAATTCATCCACATGTTTTCGGATCATGTAATTGTCGATAAGTGTGGGGGGAAATCTGTAAGTTTTGTGATACAGGATTCGTAGTTTTCGGCAGGGTAGTTCGAAAGATCGTTCTGCATCACTGGTATGTTCAACGTCGAATTGCCGTCATTCCCCTATGACCTTTGACACAATATCATTATCATCGCTCATTAACTGTAACGCCGATGCTTGTTGGCGGCTATATATATAAACATCAAGCTATAGGACAATGCCAGACCCCCAAACCCTAACTTATTTGGGAGAGAATGAGGGTTGTGTTCATCGCAGTTGTGTATTTTGTTATTACGGCGCTATATAAAATGTCTACATACACCTACGACGACTACTACCACTACTACTACTACTACTACTACTACTACTCCTACTACTACTACTAACTACTACTATACTACTACTACTACTAATCACAAACTACTGTCTATATCTCCAGCTCAGTGGGTTTGAACAGTAATTTGTCATGACTAGAACCATTGTTTAACGGGAATCCAGAGAGTAAGAAACGATTGAACAATTTGTAACACTTTGGGTCAACTGGAATTCGTGTTCCGTCGGTCTGTAGCGATTGGGGAGCATACTTACCAATCCTAACACCCGGGATTGTGTTCTGTCTGTTCGCTTCAGTAACAGCGAATATCGCTGCTTCCACTAGTTGGATCGTAGAGCTGTCACTTGGTTCTCCATCGCAGAGGTCTTCCTGATCGGAAGGGGAACATGAACCCTACCGTGACGTCACCGTCGATGATCCCGTGGTTCCTGTAGGAACAGGTTTGACCCTTCACCATCATCACTACCAGACGGGGATAATGAGAAGGCGGACTATGTTGTAGAACCTGGAATAAATGTACCGGTATGTCTGAGTGGTGATATTGGAGAGGAGGTTAAATTGGGGCAACAATTTTTTAGGTAACTGCCGAGCAGAGGATCGTTCCCCTATTCAAGGCTCAGCAAGGATAAGACCTGTATACTGCCCCTAGTTGCCAGCTGCAAATTCTTCACCAGTACACGGAATAAGGCCATGCCTCTTCGGCGTTCCTCAATGTGGGGGTGGGGTTGATCACACGCAAACGGCAACTTGCAAATTGCCTACCTCCGTTTGTCCCTGCTCCAATCCATTGTGCTGAGCTCTAGCGAAAAGGCAACAGGTACTATTTTAAGTCTTTGGTTGGACCCGACCGGGATATCGAACCCCGGGTGGAAGGCCGATGCTCTATCAACTGTGCCAACCACTCGGTGGTACCGCTGTGACCGCGCCACCAGCTCCGCTGGAAACTTTAGGCGTTAGCGCGATAACTATTCAACGCTTTGTCCGAATAATCGAAATTTGGCACACGTGTCCACAATGGAGAACTCTCGGATGCATGGGGTCGAAAATGGGCGTCCCCACATGACTGAGTCCTGCGAATTTGCGGTTTTTCCTCCATTTTTTCAGTGTTTTTGTTCAAGTTTGACATGTTTCAACGAAGCTCGGTCATGGAGAATGGCGGGATTTGACCTGAACCCGACATGGGTAGAGGTCATTTCGATGTTTTCAGAGGCCAAATTCGCATAATTCAGGCGACTTGCCAAACTTCATTGGGGTTGAACGAAATTCAAGTTGGTATTGATAGGTGTAGACTACAATTTTGATATCGAAATTAGTGGAGGTAATTTTGAGGTAATTAAAAGAAATCCGCACGCACACTAACTCATAACGATTCCAATCATGATGGCGACGATCAATATTTTTTGTGGGGGGGGGGGGGGCATAATGTCAAATGCCCCCCCCCCCCATCCTTTTTGCACGGATGGGTAAAAAAAATCCGATGATCATACAGTACACAGATAGTACGGCCATAACATAAAGGCCTATCACATATTTCTAATCAGATTGCTCACATGTCATGTTGAGAAGGCTAAAATGAATGAAAAAATCCACGCTGCGCGCGCAGTGTTCTTGGTTTCGGTCATTTCCGTTACATGTATAGCAGTAGGCCAAGCACAATAACTTCGTTAGATTCTGGCAAATGTTTCACTCTATACGCTCATACTAACGATGATGCGTATCGAGCACAATGAACACTTGTTTTAGATTAATTTGAAGGTCATCTGAGATCACTAGAGATCACTAACACTTGCCACAACGAGTACAGTATCAGTGTCCAGTCAAGGATAAATGAGTGTGTATACTTCTTTGGGGTACAAAAATTATAGTGCGCAAATATGGGTCATTTTGGAAAGGAAAGCTTGTGAGAATTATTTCTCGCCAAAATCGGATAGCCCAGAAACTTGTCCCGAAACGTCTGATCAAGGGAAAAATGTTCTACGAGTGGACAGGATACTGTGATGTAGAATAAGGGCAATTTTTTGAGAAAGTTATGAAAAAGTTATGTGATGGATTCAACTGTCGCGGCTCAATCGTAATTGAGTCCTTAGTATGTGATATTAAAGTCCATCGGTTCAAGCCGGATTATTGTTTCGAACGATTTTGCCTTAACCCATGTTTTACGTCTCAAAACATTGTATTGGTATTTGCTGAAATATATGATTCTAACATTAGTGGATGGCAAGTAATCCAGCACGAATATACAGTAATTGTCAGCTTCTGTAGGAGCAAAAACCGCTCGGCTCCGTGGACCTCAGGGAACCCAGGAAGTACGGCGGGCCCTTGTACCTTCGCCCCGTCACAGTCAATGCACGTGAAGTGTACAAAAGAGATTCGGGCGAACAAGACTTCCCTTTGTTCTGACAGGCACACAATTGCTATTGGGTCGTTATATAATGTACGAATCTCACTGTCAGCCTAATTTCGGAGATGTATCTGTGGACGTAGTTTGCAAGTGTCATCACAATAAGCGAGTCTAGCATATTTTCAGATCACGAGTGGGAAAATACACGATTATTCAGACATGGACTTTGCAATACATCAGTGAATCGATTTGCACTTTGTTCCCCGAGAAGTTAATATGGAAGTTGAATTCTCAGACTGTGACCAAATGGATCCGAGATCGGTAGCATGGATTCCTTTAGGCCCACATCATTTGGTGAACTCATATTGAAAGTTATCAGTGGACCGATTGGTCGAGATGGAGGCATATAGACCACAAGTAATTTGAGTCTATTGGGAGGGGGAGAGGGTATTGGGATAAAAAAAAACCCCCACTCAGAACCTGCTAGTAAGTGGGGGACTTCCCCATCTTTTTATCAGGCCGCACGTCCAGGTCGAGCCATCAGGGTAGTGGGGCAGGGTGGGGTTGTCTTTAACCCACGCCTCAGTCATTGTACAAATACGAGATTTTGCTGTAATGTTATCAAAGTGACGCATATGGCGTATCTGTGAGGCCACCTCAGCGGGTGGAGATGTGTTATTTTCCCAAGTAAATCCATCATTTCCTTGTGAACAAAAGGGCCGCAATGAGGTGTATTTTGGTGGGTCACCACTCATGCGGGTGGTGGTTTGGTGTGCGTTGCTATTGTGCAATTTGTCCAGTGAATCCTATTTTTTTCGGCATTCGTCGTCGAAATGTTAATCAACGACATTTAACAGTCCATTTTTCCGCATGTTTATGGGTAAGAGGGTAGACAATTAACCTAGCTATTTTTGGTGTCGGTCGCGATACCAACATGTTTTGTATATGACTGCCCCCTGTAATATCGATCTTCCTCCTCTTTTCTCTGTACCCTTTTCCCTCCGTTGGGGGGCCGTCCCAGATCTTCGCGCTAATCTTATCGGGTGGAGCTGGCTGGGAGAGGGGCTCCGTCTGACCCTTGTGCAGATACCTCCAAATCTGTATTCATTGACGCGCGTGCTGAATGCTTTTTAATGTTGTTGATACATAATGCAGAGACTTGCGCTCTTGGTGGATCCCTATTGGTGTCCCAAAAAATCGCCTCCAGAATCCCATCGTTATTTTTTTTTGATGACGGTTCCTTCGCTCATGGATCCATTGCTATCCAGATTCGCAACTCTCAAGGAACACTGCGTCTTGGTACATCATAGGGTAATGCATATAACAGAAAATGGGAAACTGCATCTATAGTCCAAACACATTTCAATACAATGTTCCTATGTGGAGTTATTGGCCACAAAGTTTGGTCCATTATGCCGAGAAATTGTGGAGAATCCCAATTGCGCCGAGATTGTCCCACTTGGACAACACAGGACATTATGTTATCTGTTTCTATTTTCATTTTGTTTGAATTACTCAACATTTAGCAGAATTCGTTGTCTTTCCTCAACAAGTAACCTCCAGCACCTACCAACCAGCTATAGCAGTCCTCTCCCATAGACTAAATGCTTTTCGAAGTGGAATTGATGTGTGAATTTCAATACAACACGAAGGAATTTGGCAGGGTGGTTGCAAGTATACTCATTTATTATTGCATGATGGGATGCTTTCGATCTTGCGCAACACACATGCACAAACTTCGAACTCCATAATGGAAAGTCGTATGAACTTCGGGTTTGAACTGACACATCCTTTTTTTTTCCAGCTAATATATTAGCCTCTTTATAATTTAAATCTTTAAATTCCTGCAGTTGTCCTTTAACAATTGTCGCAACTGTCTCCAGGTCCCTGGGTCCTTGTCGATCACGGATACGAATCAGTGAAAAGCAGAGGCGTAACTGAAGAGGGTGTACACTGTACACGAGGTGTCCTTCATGTGTCATCTGGAACCATGACGCATATTCCGCAGGGAAGAACTGCGTATGAAGAATATATGCATGACAACAATATTTCCAACCCTCCCCCACTCCTCCGAAGAAGAAAAACAAGGCAACGGCTATGCGTAGTAATTCCTTGCCAATCGACTTTCAAAATCACCTAAATCTGAATATTTATCCTAAGCAGACAAGTAGCAGAAAAATCAACTTACCACACCCCAGCACGTCCGGATTGTGCTGTCACGTTGTGAGTTTTCAAGTAACACGTCCCTTCCTTTGGTCCTTAACAACATGAAGAATAACTAAAGTGTTTTAGTACGTCAGCGCAATTGACCTATTGGTATGTTGCAACAAGACGGGTCTGGTCGTCGCATAGGTCATTAGGTCAAATGAGGACAAGAGGTCAAATGAGGTCAAAGTAGGTTACCAGAGGTAGCTCACCTAGAGACGAACAGAAATTTCCATTACACATTGCTCTGAAATGTTTCGTCGCTGGCCTTGATATGAAAGATGCCCTATGGGTGACCTTCAATGACTTTAGACCTTGACATGCCAAAACAATACAGTTCTTCCTTGCCGTAATGGGCACCCACATAACTGATATGAACTTGATAGATACTTGCAATCATCGAACCGTGCTGACAAGGTGTTCGATTTTTGTCCCGTCGGATCGCGTGAATGACTCGAACCGGCACGAGACAATAGGGTTCCATCCTCCGTACCTGAGCACCCACTTGCCCAATTTGAACTTGATACCTGTTTTTGGTTCGTCAGATATCGTGCTGCAAAGGGTGTCACACACCGCTGCGCACACACACAACACACACACACCGCGCGCACATACACACACTCAACACACCACACACGTACACGCCAACATGACTGCATAGATTTCCTTTGCTTTCGCAAAAAAAATAATATAACGAGAACGCAACTATGCCATGATTGCTTGTCAAATATCCAACCTCTACTCTGTCAGAGTTCCAACAACACCAAAATTTGCATATTGTTTCTAAGCAGCACGTACGGAACAATTAACCCACCACAAGACACCAACAACATCAGCTTGTGCTGCAATTGAGTTTTCAAGTAACCTGTCTCTTTCTTCAGACCCAGAGGGTCGTTTACGACATGCAAATAATACCGGGGGGTTGTTGCCTATATCCGTACTTTCCCGAAATGGTAGGTTTTATCTGTCTTAGCTCGTAATGAGCTATCACAATACACTGTTGGATATTATATGTTTTATTCAAAGGCTGGTTCACTCCAGGATTGAAAACATGGAGTTGGTACAAAAGTGGATGATTGTCATCGTCCCAATACCAGCCATATATTGAGTGGGTACATGAAAGCTGGTCCCCGTGTATCCACCCAGATACACAAACTTGACCCTGCGTGACCTTGAATGATATTGAACTTGCCTAAAAACATAGGGGGACCAATCCTCACACATGAGAAACACCGTGCCTAATTATCAACTATACTTTTTTCGCTCGGTAGATATCGTGATGACAAGGAGTGTTACCCGCTCACACACATACGCACAACATGACTGCATAGATAGAATAAGATATACCCCATGCCTTCAAGATATCTCTCTATATCTGTCTAGGGGGGAAAAAAACCATGTAATGCTGAGTGTAAATGGCCTTGCGAGTAGTGACTAAGCAGGCTGACTTTCAGCACGTGGTTTTATATAAAATGCCAATAAACGGCTCGGTATTTATACACAATGACACAGTTTATACATCTGTATAGCGTAGGGCGTCAATCTACAAAACGCTCCAGCATTTTTTAGCTAATTTTTAGTGATTCCACGCAAACAAAATAACCGATTTTGTGACAACTCGGAAAAAAAATCGTGGGAACCATCGGGTGAGTAATTCTCCCGTGTTGCCCACGAACAGTTCCAAGGAGTACCAAAACATATTGGCGGGGTATCTTTTTTTTTTTTTTCAAATTTTTATATAAGTTCGGAGGGAACTTTCCATTCGAACAAAAAGGCGGAGGCCTGATTTACTTTTCACAAAAAAAGCTTGAATAATATCGGGGTGATTTCTCTATGATCCAAAATAATTACCAATAGCCTATGCCTGTTTTGGTACAGTGGACCCACAATAATAACTTCAATTACATCATTTCCCCTCACCTTACCACCAAAAAATGGTCACTTCGACTATCAGTTTTTGTTACAGTTATATACTTATGGCATTGGAAGTCTTTCGTTGTATCTATCTCCAAGTGGTTGAGTGCGTTTGAGTGCAAATGACTACTGAGATAAAAACTCAAGGTACCGATAATGGTTTCAGATTGAAATGGGTTTGTGTGGGGTTTCGAGTATACCTGTCATGCATTTTCCAAGATTCAAAGAAATCAACAGGAAAGGTCTATCTTTTTTTTTTGTTCTTCCTACGAATCCTGACCTCAAATGAATGAGCAGACCTACTGTATAATTTGGCGCGTTATGAATTTTCGCGACAATGTTTTTCCTCACTCTTCCACCATGACCTAGAAGAAAACGCACTCTCACGAATCCTGTACTGTACGGGCAAGATTCTTGTCGTGCCTTCGGCACGGCAGGGTTGACCCGAGGGGTTTGCTTTTAGTCGGAGCTGCGCCGACTTTCCCAGGAGGAACAAGATATCCCTGGCGGTCAACCGCAATGTGTATATCCCACATTTAGCAATCAGTGGAGAGACAATGTCAATCTCTTTGATCACGACTAGATAGGGTGGGGTTCCGATGAGCTAAACAATCGAAAGTTGTTTCCAAAACATTGCCTGTTCCGAATGCTCGAATCAGCATAAAAAAAGTTCGCAAGAAAAAAAATCAAAAATAGTCGCCGAGTGGGGTCCACAGACTATATCGTAAGACTAACTGCGCCCATAATGTTTACCGTGCAACAATTTGCAACCAATTGAACGCGCGGTGAATCCTGGGAAATGCACCCAAAAAGAACGGTTCGGCGGCAATGGGACATGCAGTCCACCAACGATTTTTCGTGCGAGCAATATCCGCCAATTTTTTTGCGGCTAATGATGCAATACTGGACAGGTATGGTTCCCTATCGATTTTCATTCTCGTGAAGATTTATTATTCTGAGATTTTGTGATAGTTCCCCACAATTGTGCTGTTAGAATTTGCAGAATGTAGATAACTTTTGCTACCTCTTCCACTGATAATGAACAAGAGTCGTACTTGGATCATACATCTAAGGCTTAGCGCTGGGGATACGTAGGCTTGCCATGGTCTGGCCCGATGCGAAAGAACTACATAGGCAGGCATACTCGACACTTTAAGGTGGAATGAATATGAACACTGACCAAACTCTTTTTTTTGCCCTTAGTTAGCCCAAGTACCTAGCACAGATCAATATTCAAGTTCAGGGGCCATCCTAGGCCTTGTGAGAAGTATTGGCACACAATGGAGCTGCTTGACCATAGTCTAGCACTGGCAGAGCAAAATTGCAAGACCATTTGGAAATGGAACTGCAGATTACTACCCAGCCAATAAGTAGTGCGTTGGCAGACGATGAAATTCCCCAGCATTTCCCCTACTCCCACGGGTGCGCCCCAAAGGAATGCCTCAACAAAAAACTACAAAACGAAAATTGAGGCAGCAGCGGCGCCTTCAGGAATGCGTGCTGGCGGGGGCCGGGAATGGAGGATCGCTTCAGAGACTGCGACACCACATATCACTAGATCTACCTCTCATTCCCCCACCCCACCTCCCCTCCCTCAATTTTTCATGATTTGCTGATGAGGTACATTTTGAACCACGGGCAGCAAATAAATGAAAGTTTGGGACCCTGGGGGAAATTAACAGGCAGGCCAAAAATGCTGCTGATGGTCATGCCGGGACAGTGCCATTGGGTGAGGTATAGTATCAGGGCATCACGTGCTGCCGGACTCTGACCTCCATCGGCAATCCATGATGCCGCCGCTTCTTTTAGGATCTTCTGTCTTTATACTACCTTCAGAGGGTTATGTTTGGAGTTTCCACAGGATTATTCGTCTTTGGTCTTGCCTGATTTTTTTCTTCAAATGGTATAACTTGCCCGAGCATAGGATCTTCCTATCCAAAGCCAGCAGGGTGCGAACCTTGATGCTGCACCTAATAATGTCAGCGGGGAAGATAACCAGAAGCTAAATCATTCGAAGGTAATTGGGTAAATTAGCAATTTATTGTCATTCAGTAAGTTTATTGGTGCAACAACAAAAATTTTGAGTCACATCTGTAAAAACCATACATTCTATAGTGTACAGGCAAGGGTCATGTACATGATGATCCTATAGTTTACTTTCCATTTCTTTGGTGGTCAGGTTATTTTAAGGACTGAATTAGTTTGGTGGGCTTATCTCAGTTGGGACAGCCACTTTACAACATCATAGGTTGCCCTAGACTTCGATTTTTATATAAAACAAATGCAAATTGTTTTTTCATGACCGCTTGTCTGCCCTATATGTGATATAATCATCCTGAATGAAATATCTGAACAAGGCTGCAAGGGGCAGCCGCCCAGTATAGCCTATGAAATGCCAAAAAATCCACAACATTGATCTATCAAAACTGGAGAAGAGTGGGTTAGCATGTTGATTGTAAGGGCTGTAACTTTTCGTCAAGCACTTCTTAAGTTTCTTAATAATTAGGACTCTTCTTGCGCCTTCTCCTTACTCCTTTGATCAGTCCGTAAAATGTTAATTTACCTCTTATTAACTTGTCTGACTATGGAAGCATGTCACTCAATTTAATAGGAACTTTGCGATCAGTGCTGGGGAGTCAAAGCCTCTAGAAAACACTAAAAACAGGAATAATACTGCTTTTTGGCAGCATGTGAGTGATCCTTTTTATATTTAAAGGGGATTGTAGATATTAGATAACACACAATTTCTCGGATTATGAATACAGGATTGCAAAAAATTATACACTGTTAATATACACAGTGTATTTTAACATCTTTCTTATAGATTGAGATATAAACAGAAACATATACCGAGATACAGCAATGTGTATAAACATATTGAAGAAAAGGTTAGCATAGTGATTGTACAGTTGACTATAAATAACTACTACTAGATACCAATATTGTGAAAATTTCACTGCATGAATTATACAGTGTGGAAATTACTATGGGAGAAATTTGAGGTTAATCTAGTACTATTAATTTGCATTCATAGATGTTAAAGATGGGGGGACTAAGTAGAGGTTGAAAATAATAATCTGGATTTTTTTCATCAGCAATCCTATTAATAATTGGCAGGTCCTTTGGGTGCATCTTTTCCTGAGCAAAAATTTCATTTTTCTTGATAGTTTACTGAATATGCCAAAAACGGAAATAGTCATTTCCTCGAAAAACAAAAAACAAAGGGCTTATAGGCTTTATAAGCATATTTCATACCCATACATATACACTTGCACATACACATGGGCTACAAATTAAAGTCTCAGGTAATCACTGTTCTTTGAGGAAATTAATTAATATCAACCATATCCATCTTCCTACCAAGATTTCCAGTTTCAAACATATTCAATACTGATTAATAAATAGTACTAATTCTTAGAAATAAATCTACAACTTGAGTAGTGTAGGTATATTATGCATGAGGTAAAAAAAGGTTGTTTCTGCTCGAATTACATCTACATTCAAGCCAGAATCTGTTCATGTGCTTAATTTAAACATAATTTGGACAACCGGCCTGACCTTGTGACTTCAACTAATGTTTTGAAAAGCACATTTGCTTAGAGTTTTCCTCACCTTTGATGCTGTGATTTGTTCTGTTGATGACTCAGCCAGGTGATGCATTTTGATTTTTAATGTACATGATGACAGTGGGCTCGCATCGAAACAAAAATAATGGGTAAAAATCACACACAGTCAAACATGTGTTCACTTAGAAAGTCATCAGACCCTTTTGCCCTTTTGCTCAGTCTCCTCAAGTACATTTAACATGTGGCAGTGAAATTGGCTGATGCCAAGTGCCTGGAGCAGAGAGCCTTGTTGAGGCGAGCATATTCTTGAACACATTTTTCTGTTGTAATATACTCAGCTGACACAACATCATTTGAAGGTTTTTATCAGTCCACCCTAATTATCCATAATGAGCCTAATACAGCTGATACCTATCGCCTACTGTATTTTTTTGTAAACACCCGCTCTCATTGTCAACAGATAGTCCTAGCTTTGTCACTAACTATAAGGCCTCCTGCGAAACTCACCCCGCCATTTTCTGTACCAGGTCAAAGTTTGTTTCTTTGCAGTTTGGCTGAGCAGCTTAGGCATCGGCGTACTGTTTCAGGTGACAGCCCGCTGTTCTAAGGGTTTTTATTCATCAGGATAAGGTCCGTTTGGTCATAAGGCCTTTTATTCATAAGGCCTTTTGTTCTAAGGTCCGTTATTCATATAGCCGAAAAGGTTCTTTTATTCGTAAGGTCGCGATATTCATACTCAAACAGAAGGTCAGATATTCATAATAGTAAAAACGGTCGGTTATTCATATAGTGAAAAAGGGTCGTTTTCTAATAGGAAAAAGTCCGCTATTCATAATGAGAGAAAAGGTCCTATATCCATAATGGAAAAAAGGGGTCCGATATTCATAATAGGAAAAAGGTCCGTTATTTCAAATAGTCAAACACAAACCCGGTCGTGGATCTGTCAGGGATCGCAGCTTACAAAAGGGCAGTTTTATGGTTTGCATCCTTGCCGGAACTCGCATAGGTAAATCATCTGTTTAGCAAGTTATCATTGAAAATACAAACACATTATGAAAACGGACCTTTTTCGCGGAATTCTGACATAACGATCCTCTTTTGCTATTATGAATAACGGACTTTTCTCACTATTATGAATAACGGGCCTTTTCTCCGATTATGAATAACGGACCTTCTTTTGCTATTATGAATACGGTCCCCTTTCGCTTTTAGGAATACGGACCCTTTTCGCCATCATGAATATCGGACTTCTGTACTATTAGGAATATCGGGACCTTGGTGCTCTTTATGAATAAAACGACCCTTTTGGGTAATTATGAAAAAACGAGGCCCTTTTCAGTCATTAGGATATCGGACCTTATGAAAACCAAAGACCCTTTTTTATTATGAAATAGTCGGACCTTTTTGGTCATATGAATAAAGGACCCTTTTTTCCGAAAAATTTGCACGTATGAATAAAGGGCTATGAACAAAAGGCCTTATGAATAAGAGACCTTATGAACATCGGGCGGTCCCCGCACAGTCAGGCAGTTGCACATACGCCTTGGGCTAGTGAGGCATACTCAATAATCACACAACAGGACTCATGTGCCGTACAGGTATTGTAGTGCGCATCTCGTCGCAAATGGTTTGTCATTTTAAATAATTTCACTCCGAATTTCTGCCGTCAAAAGCGTACTATTGTATTTTAGGGGTAATTTTTCCATATTTTTCAAGCAGAATGTTTTTTTGTTTTTTTTTACTAAGAGTTGCCCGAAATAACGATGATAAAATTGACCCGTCGTTGCTAACGTACATAGTCAATTGAATTGCTGGCCTAGGCTTCGAATCTTTTGGGGTGCAGTTCCCACCATGCACCGCGCGTGCAATGGCTGAAAAAAACAGAGCAGCCCTCACTCTATCTATCTCATGTGGTGGTGGGGTCCCGTGGGGTGAAAACGAAAGTTGGTATCAAAACA
Organism: Sclerodactyla briareus; assembly: GCA_026419785.1. Lineage (NCBI taxonomy): Eukaryota > Metazoa > Echinodermata > Holothuroidea > Dendrochirotida > Sclerodactylidae > Sclerodactyla > Sclerodactyla briareus. The sequence continues at coordinate 23,275 of JAODTK010005750.1, read as the reverse complement.
ATCGCCAGTTCCGAAACGCGCAAATCAGCGATAAAAAGTTTCGCGCAAAATCCAAAATGGCCGCGGGTGGGGACCCATGGGGCGACAACGAAAGTTGGTCTCAAAACAATCGCCATGTTCGAAACCGGCAAATCAGCCGATAAAAAAGTTCGCGAAAAAAAATTCCTAAATGGCCGCCCTCGTGGTGGTGGTGGTGGGGCGACGTCCACTTTAGAACTCCAATCCAAGATTGTGTTGATCCGGTGGTGATGAAAATGTATGAAAAGATTGTGTGCAATGTTTCAAGTCCAATCCGACATGCGTTGGAGAGTTAACGCGCAAACACGAAATTCTCCGGCGGCGGCGAGACGAAACCAATAATATCCACATGTGGGGATATAATTGATTGCGTTCAATTCAGAATGGTATGGGTAGACATGGTGGACATGAACAAGAGGTAGCAAGGAAAATTCAATGATCCTAAACCCGCACGGGATGCACCATTAGTTACCGCCATTACATCGCCGCGACGTGATGATCGATATAATGTGTTTTTTATTGTATAGCCGCCGCGCACATGACGGTCTCCGCCACCGCGCTGGAAACTGGAGCCTTAGCGCAACTGCCTCCCAACGCATTGCCTGTATGGCTTGATGAAATTTCATCAAATTTCATGCCAATAGGAGGAAAAAATCCCGGATGGCTTCGGAAGTGGGGGTCGTCACATAGGACCTGCTAATGTGCGTGGGCCTATAATTTCAAGATGGTTTAAGTTTGTCAAATTTCAAATTTATGATGGGGTTAGGTTGGCTTGGCGAACAAGTGTGGACATTTATTAAGACATAATGGTTCATATTGGCAAAATTTATTATATCATCTGCTCTGATTCACCTAAGCGAGGGCTTTGGTCGCTATAGGACAGTTGTTACAGTAACAATGATGGTGGATGGGGAAACAAGCCACGAGGGAAATACACTGTGGTTTGGGATTACCCAGTGCTGTCGAAGCAGTGTGCATGGTGCATCCCAAAAGGTAATTGTTTCGTTTTGTTGGTGTCAGATTGGTCCTTTCTCAAATTTCTCAGGGTCGAAATAGCTGAGGCTCTTTCAAATTTATTCACAATTGATTTTATGTCACAAATGCACATTTCGTATCAAAATTAGGCCAAACATTACTAAGTCTCGGATATTTTATATGAGTTTACTCTAAACGTGGGACCTACAAGCCTCTGGGCTCAGGTAATATAGTAGTAGAGCAGTAGCAGTTACCGCGAACCTCGCAGCTGCAGGGCCAAACAGGCCCAAGAGGCCCGCCAGTTCCAGCTTATTCTGCTTACCTAAAGTCGATGATGAACAACAACGGGTATAGTTCAGCTCAGCACAATATAAAGGCCGTGTGAGTTTGTTAGAGATCAGCCCTGTGCAGTTTGTAATCAAAGCTTACCCCATCTCCCCTACCCCCTTTCCTCGTTACGAAGTTCAGGCGGCAGCAACTACCTCATTTCGGGTTTAATCCGCGCTGCATGGAATTACTCGCTTCCTCCAAAACCATCAGTATGGAGAAAATGGGCAAAAAACTGATCAGCAAGTAACAATTAGGCATCCACTACGCAAGAAAAGAACTTCGCTAGCCTTTGTTATTAGATGGCCACCCTGTACCAACTGTCAAAACAGCGCGAACGTATAGTGGCGCAAATGTGAAGAGGGAGATCCACTTATACAACTGCCGTGGTGGGTAGGCCAATCAAGAAGGAAAACGTTTGATACCACGCTGCGGTGGTCGCTTTTGGGATTGGGGAGCACTGTAGTCATGCATAATCGTCATCGCCAGCGAAGGCGGTCACGTGGCATTAGGCACAGTATATTTTGGGACGGTGGTATTAATAAGGGTAAACGAAGACTTGCCAATACCAATGCGTCGAGAAACAACCAGGTACCCGGGTGTATGTAGTGAATGAAATTCTTAGGCATTTCTTTATTTGCGGCCACCCGCCTACACTACAGATTCCCTCCTTCAGCCCCTCCGTGATTCGCGCGCGGCCTATCTTTGGTCACCAAAAGCTACAACGGGTACCATTCAAATGCATCACTTCTGCATGGCGATGTCCCAGAAACCCTCTATCGATTCGCTGATTCCGCAAATTTGAATATAGCTGCGCCGTAAAGAATAGGAAATGCATATATCGCAGATTTATAATGGGCAGCCTATGCTAATTCAGTCACCGAATTCAGTGGCAAAATGGCATTAGCTGAACGTCAGGAGCGCGCCTTTTCCATATTATTAAGGCCTAGGAATATACGGTGTAAGCCATACGATATGGTTCGTGTTTACCGAATCACCATGCGTCATCTATCTATCTTTTTAGCTCTCTTTTGAGCTCTCTTTTTATCTATATATATTTAACTATCTATCTATCTATATATATATCTATCTCTCTGTCTGTCTGTCTCGATGATCGAGGACACCAGCCGCATTGATACCCGAGGGATAGGTATCTAGAGTATGCGGTTCAGGCAAAACTCGTTGAATGTCATTCAAACAAATGGAAGTCAACGTTATATAACATATGATACAAAGAAACATGTGTGCTACTGTGTCATGCAATTTTGTTTAAAATCCAGGGCGGATCCAGGATTCTCCAAGACAATTGGATTTATTTGATTCAATTAATTATGTAACCTCAGCTGATCAGACGCGATTGGCAATATTTAGCATAGTTAGGGGGAACTTCTTGTACAAGATATTGTTAATTCAGAAAAATACACTTCAATATAGATTCCAATGCATCTGCTGTGCCATCATGACCTACATTCTCGCCGAACAAGTTCAGAGAGAGACTTAGCGATCACTTTGGCGTGTGTGTGAGTATATGGGTATGCGGGTGTGTGTTATTGCGTGTGTAGCCTGTATGTCTCATAGCAGGATTTCCTCCGAATACTTGATTCATGAAAACTCGCCCAGCTTTGTTCCCTGTGGGTTTGTTTTTAGGAATCTCGTATAATGATGGACCACAAATCAAATTGGAGGGAAAAGATAGGCCTATCCAGTTGGTTGAACAGTTATCAACAGTTTCAGCCATGGGCATCTAAACCTGGGGGGAGGGGGCATCGGGGTAGCGTTTCACTGAGATAGTATTGTTATTATGTATGGTCGGGAACCCCCTTCCATAAAAAATTCGGGGAGTGCTGTGGAAATTGCAACATCTAAAAGTGCTGGAATTCAGACCAGATATGTGCACAATCGGTTGGCGCACCTTTAGGTCTAATGTCGAGTATTAATGTAACTTTGTATTGCGCGCTTTGCGCGCAGTATAGCCCACTGGGCATGTGTTAGGCACGATAACCGCGGGCTCAGATAACATAGGTGTGGCATTCCTGACTGAGACTGTGAAGTTCGTAAACAGGACAAATTTATAGCAAACACAGCACGATACAGGCTAAATTGCTGCCATCGGGGTGGTGCCTCCGTTCAATAATTCTCATATTCATGAATCCGATGCCACTTGCACCATGTGTCAATGCTACGGTAGTTGGAATAATTCCACGGCAGCAAACGCAAACACATATCCTCTGTTAGCCCATTTGGATCAGTGGTTGCAGTGCGGCAGTGTTTGTTTTGAAACCATATGTTGCAACATAGCTCTAGCGAATTAGAGATTTTCTTCAGGAGAAGCGGGCAGTAAGGAATGCGATTAAACTATATCTATGTCTTTACAAGGATTCTTCCAGCGTTAATGTCAGCTATTTGCGACTAGAGTTACCCACGGGGCTGATATACCCACCATGGGAAACATACACATATGAGTAGGCACAGTATACAGATAGGTGGGCGGGTACACGTTCCAAGCCTACAATGGACCAAATATTCATTCTTCTATTTATTTATATTTTGGGTTTAACAAATGACCCATTGCAGACTCTATACCGAAATCAATAGGGTTAATACTCTTGCGACCAAAAATTCCAAATGATCAGACGAACATCCTGGTATTAAGGTAAAGGTCCAGCAAAATTAATACCCTTTTTGGTGTTATAATTGTTAAGAGAATAAAACCTCATTTTCAATATCACTCGTTTCAGGTATAGCAGGTTTTGTTGGGAAGATATGGATTTCTAAAATTTCATATAATTGGTGATTTTGGCAACCTGGCAAACCTTTTTTCTGTTGCCAATTTGCAAATAGCAAACCTAGCCGGATGAATTAAATAATCTTAAAATGTTTGTAACTTTATAACCGAACATGTATGAAACATGAAACCAAATTTGATTGGCACGATTGTCGCCACATTCATATGAATTTTAAATATTTTGGCTGGAAATTGTTCCTGTTTAAGTCTCTTCTTCACTTGTTTCAGGATATACAAAAGCAAAACAGAAACATCCGGTCGTGGTAGTTCAATACGAAAAATATCGTCCATTCAAAACTACGAAGAATTATTGAGACCATAAATAAATAAAAAGCAGTAGTGATATTTCTCAAGGTAACTACCGGTATATGAGGCACTGACATCAGCACAGCCTCGGCAAATGGTATATTTGTCTATATAAAAATGATTCTCTATACTGCTGTGGAACTTTCCTCGCTCCAACTTGCAGCATTTATACTTCATACGCCTGGTGATATGGCTTCCACCTGAAGGTGCTTCAGCTGATTAAGGAAGTCCTTAGTCGGAAATTGTAGAGGTTCCCGCAGTTCTGGGTGTGGAGGGACACCGGCGCGAAACTCGCCTACTCTTTGCGAAGAGTGCCCTTGAGTAACGAGGCAGGGGGAGATTCCGGCTCCGGGATCGCCATTAACGTCCCTCCCATCCGACAGACGAGAGTGCAGCTTCACTAGTGCAGCCACTTTTGCCACACGGAGATGAAGGGAGCAGGTGAATTGAATTTGAATGATTCTTTAGCCCGTGTTTAGGCTGAAAATTAATATGTTCAGCGACGTTATATTATCACCTATCTGACAAGCCATATCACCAGGGAACTACGTTCCGTCCGTAAATCTTGTTAAAACAAAGCTTAAGCAATAATACCATGAACAACAGGCCATCACCCTTTCCTTTTAACTAGCAGCTCTCGTGCCCAGAATCTATAATAGTATCATGTTTCACAACCATACTACATAAAACATTACCCAACCAGAAAGCCAGAAAGGTTTAGTGATCCTTGACTGATTTCTGACACCCTATGGCCAGACAACACGGACAATGGGAGATAGTACCAGCTCCATTTATGGGCAACATACGTCTGACAAATTTCCTATCTTTACCAACCAACTAAGAGAGTTCCTGTACCCTTTGGTAGAAAGCTAACCACTAATTTCAAGGTTTTCAGACTTTGAACTCTGTACTTTAGATGACCTCCGACTGACCAAAACATAGGGGTTCCACTGTACTCCCCATAAGAAAGATACCACCTAATGTCAACTTGATCAGACCACACGTTCTGGACTTTCGTGTTTACAGGTTTTCAGACTTGACCCTCTGGTGACCTCAGAGAACCTCTGACCTGACCCCCAAAACAACAGGTTTCCTGTACTCATCATGGGGAACACCCCATACCAAGTATGGAGCTTCATATCCCTCTAGGCGGGGTCAAGTTAGCCGTGTTTACCAGCCCAATGGCCAATATCAAGAATTTTCCTATTTTTCGACAAAAATTTCACCCCACCTGAACCAGAAAAATAGGTTTCCTGTACTCCCCATAAGAAAGCTATACACTAATTCCTGAATCATAACCAAACCATTTGGACTTATCGTGTTGACCAGGTTTTCAGACTTTCGACCACTGCTGCCTCGATGAACCTTCTAACACTGACCCAAAAACAATAGGGTTTCATGTACTCCTCATGGGGAACACCATACCAAGTATGAGTTCATCCCTTCCGTGGTTTTGAGTTATCGTGTTTACAAGCCAAACATTGGCCAAATATCGAATTTTCCACAATTTTCTATTTTCGACCAAAATTCACTCCCACATGACCAAAAACCATAGGGTTCCTGTACTCCCCATAATAAGCTATACACCTAATTTCAACTGATCAGGACGCGCCAATTCTGGACTTTATCGTGTTCACAAGTTTTCATCCTTTTGACCTCTAGTGACCTCATATGACCTCTGAACCTGCCCCAAAACAATTGGTTTAATGTACTCATCATAGGGAACCCACATACAGGTATGAGCTTCAATTCACATCATCCGGGGGGGTCGAGTTAGCAAGTTTACAAGCCAAAAATTGCCAAATATCACTTTTTCACAATTTTCTATTTCCGACCAAATTCACCCTGACCTGAACCAAAAACATAGGTTTCTTGTACTCCATAAAAAGCTATACACACCTACTTTCAACTTGATCAGACCAACCCGTCTGGACTTATCCCGTGTTACAAGGTTTTAGACTTTGACCCTCTGGTGACCTCAGATGACCTCTACCTGACCTAAAAATATTGGGTTTCATGTACTCATCATGGAACACACATACCAAGTATGAGCTTCATCCATCTAGGCGGGTCAAGTTATCGTGTTTTTACAAGCCAAAATTTGGCCAAATATCACATTTTCACAAATTTCTATTTTTGACGCAAATTCACTCACACCACCCAACCTACACCAAAAATATTAAGGTTCCTGTACTCCCCATACGAAAGCTATACAACTAATTTCACCTTGATCAGAGGGAACCAACCATTGTGACTCTTATTGTTTACAAGGTTTTCAGACTTGGACCTCTGGTGACCTCAGATACCTCTGACCTGACCCAAAAACAATAGGGTTCATGTACTCATCATGCATGGGGAACCCACCTACCAAGTATGAGCTTCATCCACCGTTGTGGGGTCGTAGTTGAGTTATCGTGTTTACAGCCAAAATTGGGCAAAATATCAAATTTTCACAAATTTTTTCCATTTTTCTCCAAATTCACTCCGACCTGACAAAACAAGAGGGTTCCTGTACTCCCCATAAGAAGCTATACACCTAATTTCAACTTGATTCAGGTTTCTGACCCATTCTTGGACTATCGTGTTACAAGGTTTTCAGATGTTACCGCTGTGACCCTCAGATGACCTCTTACCTGACCCAAAACACAATGGGTTCATGTACTCATCATGGTGACACACCGACCAAGTCATGAGCCGGACCTCCTCAGACCTGATCAAGTTATCGTGTTTACAAACAAAGCTGGGCGTCACACCCTCACATATATACACCCACAGCACACACCGACGTGACTGCATAGATTCCTCTGACCTTCGTCAAGGAATTAAAATGGTCCCACATTCGGAGAAATTTTGGCTAATGAGAAAGTGTGACCTACACATCCACGTACACACCATTCAAACCGCCAAGTGATGCTTCAGTTTTTTCCTTTCTGACTTCGTTCAGGCGGAGACAGACGCAACTTATATATCTACTAACTAGACTTTATACAAGACCTGATAGCCATAAATGTCAGACATTGCGACAACCCTGCTCCATATAAAGTTTGAAATTCGTATCATCATACTAGTAACTGTTAGAATAAACAGGTATGGCCCTCGGTGTGAGGCAACAGGTCTGTTAAAAATTAAAATTTCACCGACCAAACTTGAAAATGAAATTGACATAATATCCCTACACCATCGGTGTATGTACATTTTAACACCCCCTCTCCGTTAAGTCAAGGGTTCATTAGCATTCATTGATAGATACACTATTCTTGAATGACAGTGATGCAGCTTAACCTTCTTTTCAGATTGAGGTTGATAAATGGCTTATCAGCTAGGGGGTCGACTTTTCATTCACCAATGGTGGGCCAGGGCTCTCTTCTGTTGTTTTCCTTGGATTATGTATGTATACCAATCCCTCCGATAGTGTTCATGCTGATTCCGAGATGATGAGTACCTTGGCTCACCCGCCCAATGTAACATACCAATGACGGTGGTTACAAACCCTTTTAACCACCCCCACGATGCCCTCGCGTCGTCAGAGCAGAGTTCAACGTGGTGCAGAGGAACATGGAATAATTTAGGACACACCCTGCGATCTTCTAGTATAAATACATGTAGACCTCCGGTGGCAATACTTGAAGTAATCGTAAACGGCTACAATTTCGGTGGAGACAGTGATGTAGACGAGGATAGCGGGATGCGTTGAACTGTTTATGTAGAGAACCCCGTGTGCGGAGTCCTCTTTCTCTATTCCAACTTCTGAATGTAAGTGAGGTAGAGACCGCTGAGAGAATCATGCTGACCACCCCACACAGGTAGGCCTGTAGGCTGAAATCAAGGTCACCGAACCCTGCAATAGAATACAAAGTTGACATACAATTATACTAATACAGTAGTGTTTGCCACCTCGCTCAGCTCATGCTACTGGCAATGGATACAACCCCCACCCCGAATCTTTCACAGTATTCTACTATCGTGCAAAAGAAAGATACCCATTCCTCAGTGAGGAACGTTTAGGCCCTATGTCTTCTTATTCAAACCATGAAAAGATGGTGCCGAAATCGCGAATAATTGAGACTTTGCCATAAAGTGTTTCTGTATCGTCCGAGTCTGGCAACAGGGAGGACGGAGTGCCAGTGTGGGATGAGTAAAATTTCGCCAGAATGTGACTGATAGGCTAAATGGGAGGGGCTAGAAGTAGTGGTAACTATGGTATCATGGACAGTTGATATCGTAAAGGATTGTAAAATTGCCTTAGCAATATGGCTTGGACAAATCAAGAGGATCCAAGAAAGCTACTCAAGTTCCCCCTACAAAATACTCGTTTCCAAGGGAATACTCCTAATATAAGGGAGGAAATTGGTGGATCCATCTTGACGATGAATATTCATTCCTGAGTGTTTCAACATAGCGATCAACCATATCAGTACACAGCATGTTGTACTCCAACAAAGTGATAACAGATATTCAGGAAACAGTATGGTTTAGCAATTATATGGAGAGAAATGTCACAACCATTTTTCTGTGCAGCCTAATTCCCCCCCCTAAATGTGGTTTGTTCCTAATGGGGTTTGAATGTCCCAAGTTATCATCTTCAAATGTTTAGCAGTTCAATAATGATTGTCTCGCAGGCATATTGACTAATGTGCCTCAATATCCTGATCGTAATTCAACATAGGAAAGGTAAGATACATATTTTGAAAAAGTCCAGGAGCATAGGCATATAGTATCTTGGGGGTGGGGGTGTGTCTAAGATGTATATGATACTCTTGATTACCTTTGCTTTATGTATACAACCACTTGCGAATTTCTGCAGTGCGCCACACGCGCACACTACTCCTCGGGTGGTTGGTTGCCTCTGATAGGTAACACACATATTCAGATATGTCCTTGAATGGTTGGACCGTAACAGCTTTTACCACACGTAACATCGCGGATTGCCGTTTAGCAGTTTGCCGATTCTCCTCCAAACTCCGAGCACGCTCCCATTTTCTGTGTAGACGGAGACAGAACAATCCGTTCCAGAAGTGCTACATTCTGTAAAACTACAATCGTCCTTCAACACAAGACGAGGCATATAGTGGTTATCAGCAGCCAACCGCTTGCTGGTACAGTGGATCTCCAATTAGCACCTTGGTTTAGCAGGGCAAGGTTCATAACATTAGGCTTGTACATTTGTGGCATGGGGAGCCTAATCAGCAGGCACCAACAGTTCCCAGAGAGATCGCATATAGGTTCGAGAGTGGGCAGGCCACACTGCTCTCGAGTAGCCCATTTCAAATTTGCCAATGGCAAATCGTTTCAGACCACCTTTTATTTTTCGCCCTATGGGACCCCAATTGGTTTGCCATTTTTTTATTTTTTTCCCCAAAAACTGATATTTTTTTGCAAACTTGCACTCTTGGAAATATGGGTAATAGTTTTGGACCAAACTTTCTTTTGTACTGTAGCCCCATTTGACTCCACACGCAGCCAGTTTGATTTTTTTGCAAAACAATCATTTTAGCCAATTCAATTGTACTTTGTGACAATTCACCATGAGGTAATCGCAGAGAGGCTTGGATCGTCACCAAATGATTGGCACCTCTATTTTGCTTAATTCTTGCAATTTTTCGAAGTCGATTTGGAGAAATTTGAATGGATATAGCCTACTTCCTGGTCCTTACACGGCAAGGTCGTTGTGAGTAATGAAGGTCGAATTAGTTGTTTTTGCGATTTCGGCAGATTTCTTGAATCGTGGTAACATGTGGGACTGCCTTTTTTATCCTGATGGTAAAGTTAACGCAACTTTTAAGAGGGCGCAGAAAATTCACTTCTTGGTCTGTACCTCACCATATCCCTTCCCTCAATGCCCTTTTGGGTTCACTTATTTCCACATTTATTCATTGCTTCCCAACTTTTACTGGATTTTTTTTTCTGTTTCTCCATATTTTTCCTAATATTTTCTCTCCTTCCCTCGCTTCTTTCATTTTTGGCCTATGATTTTTCCATTTTTCCCTCAGTCACCTCACTGATTCCCACCCGTAGTGCTTTGAAAAAAAAGGAAAACTTCACCTCTTCTTCTGCAGACAGCACCTGCTCCATTACCAAGGGTCAATACACAATATTGATGGGGCGGGGTCCTTTGAAGGTCACCAGGGCCCTCTTTTTATTGTGTTTCCATCAGGGATCGAAATAAGGGATCAAGTCCCGGGTTTACTTTCAAAATGAAGAGCCCCTGGTTTGGGAAATTTGGCATGGGACCAGTGGGGCTTCAAATGAGAACTCCGCCTGATCCTGTGGGTCAAGTTATGCTCCTCACAAGCCCGACATCACACACATACATACATACATACTACATACATACTACACCCATACATGCATACTACATACAACATCAGACATACATACACACATACCACACTCTGTCATGACTGCATAGAATCCCTGACTAACTGAGGTATCAGGATGTTCCAAGTTGTTGTTGCTCCATTTCCCAACTCTGAAATGTTGTGCATCAAATTTGGCAAAGAAACATTAGACTTGACAACAACACGGCCTTGGCTGACCCCGTAGCTTTTTTTTACTAGCTGTATGGCAAGCATACTCCACCACCACGATGCAGCCCGAGTTGATGAGCGTCACAGCTGCTGCGATACGCCACTGGGGAGCCCTTCCTCAGCAGGCACGATGCCAGAAACAGGTTCACCAATTGTGGACCACCGCTTTCAGGCTGGACATCGGATGTTTCATGTCCACTCGTGCAGCAGGCGCGAAGCGTGTCGTGGAAGGCTAAGAACTGACGGATGCACAATCCTTGAAAAAAAAAAAAAAGAAAAAAAAAAAAAAAAAAAAAAAAAAAAAAAAAAAGAAGAAAAAAAAAAAGTGGGGGGGGGAAAAAAAAAAAAAAAAAAACAGGGTTCTCAAAGGTCAGATCGGAATTTCACCTGCCACTGGCTTGTCATGAATCTGAGGAGACTGGCAGTGACCACCATCTGCGAAAAAGTAGGAAAGCCGGGTGACGGAAGTCGAAGTCGTCACACGCTAGCGTGTTGATGAAGGCGAGGGAACCGGAACAGACCCCTAAATACTGCATATGAGTAGACTCACCTTGCATTCAGCCTCAATTCAGCCTCTCGATAATGTCCCCTGCAGAGAGAGCAGAGAATTCCTTGGACTGGGCGCGGCGAGAGTGGGATAGTTCAAACTGATACCTCCATGGCCCAGGGCCTAGTAAGTAGATTTTTGTTTTTCCATTATTATCAAAGGAATCCGCATAACTAGAAAGTGGTAATTATTGTGGGGAACGTATTCCCTACATCCTAGGTTCAGACCCACCTTTAACAAATCGAACATTTCCGTTTTGACCCTTCCACACTCCGGAAGAGACGCTATCATGTAATAACTGGGAACGTAGCGAATAATGAAGATATTTCCCCAATGTCTGACCATTTGTTTTGTTCTTTACTGATAATTATGCTCACAGTCCCACATAAATCACAGTCAGGTCCACATAGTCTTAGTCACATATGAAGTCCCAGTTCCAGCTTGGGCTGGGTGTTCTGAGCCCAAGGGTTTCAGGGCAGTGATGTTTTGAGCAGCCTTGGTCCACCGTAGTTGTGCCAGTCTTGTCCCAGTTCTGGTGAATGCAATGTGTACTGTTAAGTGGAACCCACAAATTACCGTAGATTGAATTGGATATACACATTTCTTGGTATGACAAACAATACTTTTACTTTTCATATTTTATTGCTATTGAAAACAACAGACAAAATTGAATTTCCTGAGAATGGCAATTATGTATTTCAGTAAAAATTTTGAGCTGGTGAAGTTGAAATTAGTAATTTAGAAATGAATGAGAATTATAACCAATTGATTCATCCAATTGAATTATGACACACAGTTAAATCAGCTGAAGTAACTCAAGATGAATAAATTGACTCAGTTTGAAGAATTTAATAGAGTTGTTGCAGTGGAAAGAGTGAAGCATAGCTTTTAAAATTAGATCAAACTTTAACAGAAATAAATCGAGCAGTTAACAGATTAATATTGTAGATAAGCATTCGTGCACTTATTAAGAATTGATTGAAGATTGCTGTGCTAGAGTGTAAAACTTAAGTTATGTTTTTGTTTGTTTGCGATGCATCACATGTTCCCATACCTCTGGGTTAAGTGTGAGTGAAGTAGTATTATTAGGTGATATGTAGTTGAAACAAGTCAGACACTGTGTTCTCGTTGTTTTTATAGTATTCGAAGCCCCATGCCACTTTCAGGAATTCTCTGTATCCAGGAATTCTTTGTTCTTGGGCAACCTTTTCCGAGCACTTCGATGCAGCCAGTTGCTCAATAGAGACTGCATTTCTTGTGAATGGAAGTGTAAGCCTACTGAAAATCAGCTATTGACTTGTGCTAATGCAATGGCAGGCTTAACAGCCCTAACACTGAACACAACGTAACAGAGCTACTGTAAATTCTGTAGTCCTCGTGTAACAAGAGAAATAACTGGCTTTCTGCCAGCTGAATAATAAAAAAAAAACCAAAACAATTTCCGTACGACATGCAATTCACGAAAAATGGGCAGTTGAAAACGTAAAACCGGACTTATTATTATTGGAACGGAGTTTGCATTTTCATAAATCCGAAAGTCGAGGACCTCAACTTCGCGTGACCTATCAGTAGCACGCCACACTATTAGTAATATCTTCTCAGTTAATGCACGTACCGGTTAGCTAACATAATATAGTAGTAAGTACGGAGTGATATGTTCGAAGGTTGCACGGTTGCCGGTTTTTATCAAAGTAACTTAGACTTACACTTTTCTTCCTCCTTGGAGAGTATCTAGAGTGGTTGATCAATGCGTGACATCAGAATCCATTCTTTCTTGAGACCAACGAGGACGACCGACAAGTCTGTGCGCGCATCGACACGCGGTAGAACAGTATAAAACAGCTAACATTGGGGTGTGTTAACAAAAAAAAAAAACACAACATCGCGTAGTAAGGTCCTTGGCCATATTTCAGCTTCTGCGGAACATCCAGTCATGTCGATGACAAAGTGAGGAAAGGAACAAGTTCCTGTCACACTCATTGTCCTGTTCCCTATATTTGTAAATAACAATGAAGGTAGGATATATGCTCATGAATGACCTATTTTTAGGACTGGTGAATCAGATTCATGGTTCGAAAACACCTCAAGTATTAATTGGGCCGACAAATGGCAATTTAGTTTCCTTCAGCCAAGTTTTATGGTCATGAGATGTATAAACCCATACTCCAATTGTTTGAGCCTCCAGCTGTGCCATGACCAGTTGAAAATAGTTTCTGGTCCTAAATAGCTTCGATTTAAATGGATCAATAAACAGGTTAGTTTACACTGATGACTTAAAAAATACTTTTCCTGATGCAAAGCCATACGCAGTACGAACCTGGAGACATTATAGTAACTGGATAGAACCTAACCGCGTATTGTGTGGCCCTGTTCCAAGTCCTCTTCCGAGACTACAACTTCAGTAAAGGCTTCGCACTATTGTGGAACATCGTGACACACATTCATTTTGTTTACTCCCTATCTGTGGGATTTTTGTTCAGAATATGCGGCGACGCAAGACCTACCTTCGTTTGCTTGGCTTCCAGTAATTCAAACATCCCCGCAACACTGTAGTGTTCTGGGATTTATGGGTTTTTTGGGGTTGTGCCGCCGTCCTCCGCCGCGCCGCCGGAAACTTTAGGCGTTAGGCAATAACCCTTCAACGCTTTATCCGATCTATCTTAAACTATTGGTACACATTGCCGGTCCTAGCAAAATCTCGGATGAGTTCGAAAGTGGGCGTCACTGCATTTTTTGCTGCCCTCTATTTGGCGGTTTGGAACTAAAAAACCATAGTAGTCGATTTCATGGAACTTAGTGCATTGTTACAAAGTTGGTCCCCGAAACACATTACAGTCATTTCAAGGTCTAAACCTTGGAGAATGTTAACTACAGTTGGTCTTGACAACAGGTAGGGCATTCAAAGTCCCAGAGTCACATGACATAAACGTAATGTGCTTTTCTTCAAACGCGGTCAACGAATCCATTTCTGCGGGATATACATGTCGCGTTACCGCCTGCACAGTCATTTATAGATGGCATAGGCCGAATTCTGGAACATCTTCAGTGAGTGTTCCCCTGTTCCAGAATACACTTAAATATACTGAAGTTAGCCGCTACATTACGGAAGCCCACGAACACCATCGAGGCGTGAGTCATAACAGCTCAACGAACTAAAGCAAACGTTTAGTGGGTATGCTGTTAGAGGCTCCACTTTCGGCATAGGCGGTTTTAGTATAACTAGCCGAGCAGGGGCGGCGCCGGTTCCCACAAGGGGGCATCATCCGCCCCCTCCCGCTTGTCGCCGCCCACGGTATGTCCGAGGCTTGACGAAACACTCCCGCATGCTTTAGAGAGGAATCATGGAATTGCCTTCATCACTAAAGGTGTTAAAATCTTTGGGTTTTGTCACAACTAAATACACCTGTTGTTTAGACCGCGACTAGAGCACACGTCGAGACCGATACCGAGACCAGCCGTCCGAGACCAGAAACCGAGAACCGAATGTAGATAGTGTTATAGGGCAAAATTCAAAGTCCCGAACTGTATGGTATGCCCATTTACACCACGTGCTCATTTATACATGATAGACAACCTCTGCTCATTGATACATTTGCTTTTTCTACGATCTGCAACACGATTCAACACTTTTCTTCCCAATTATTCTCTCCAGAATCGACAAGGAATAGTCTACCCACTGAGCATGAATAAGGGGTGGCGCCATGGGAGCATGCACCCCTTTTCCTCACCCCCACCTACCCCACCCCCCACGCACAGTTCACCAAATTAGTCCGTTGATGCCATTAACCAATATACCCAATCATCACACTCGAAATAAAATTTCTAAATAAGATTGAGAATGACTTCGTCAGGATGCAGACCTTACTCTATGTCTTCACAGTAAGGCCTACTGAATATGGTCCCGATACACATAACAATTGCCAAGTGCTGTGACTGCCATAGATAGCCCCCCCCCCCTTCCCCCACTTTTTCAGGCCTGAACGCATTCTTTCTCGATCTGCTCTTCACAAGCATTCAGAATAGTACAGCTTCCTGAACCCGGAATACGATGGATTATCCCTCTGTCTTCCAATTGATTCTTGGGTCCGTAACCCCCAACCCCCAACCAGAACACCCGCGTTTCTTATGGCCATGTGTGTCCTATGTGCCTCCTTCATGGGCCCCCATTCCTAAATATCTACGTCCAAATAACTTGACCCCTTGAATTGCATTACCATAGCTTTCCCCTAATGATTGGTTACCAATTTCATATTCCATGTACTGTACGTAAGGCCCTCACCATGTCATGGTGGCAGTCTCTTCTTTGCCAACTGGGAGGAAACAAATCAAACATGAGAATTCAGTGTCCCTAGGCCCAGGTTTTCTACTTTCGCACTGGTACCGATGTCGTAATGTCCAACCCATCTGCAAATTCGAAACAATCATGTTCACAGTTCATATTTTAAAATGATAATGATAGTCGTTTAGCTACTGCAGTAACTACATAATTTGATTACCATTACTCGCTCCTCCTCCCCACAAATCAGTACTGGAATCACTAGAGCTGCGTTTACACTCAGAACCCCGCCCGGTGTTTTATTCTCCCAAGGGCCATCCGTAAAATCCCAAAAAAGAACAGTTATTGATTCTTGCCGAAGGCAACAGTAATCTATGCAGTCTGCACCGTGCGTATGTATGTTTGTGTGTGTGTCTTGTGTGTGTGTGTGGAAGGCACCCCTGTCACAACGATATCTAACGAACGTAAACATGTATCAAGTTCAATTAGGTTGTGGGTTGCACATATGGTGAAGATGACCCCTATTGTTTTTGGGGGGGGTTCCCGTTCAAGTTCATTCAAGGTCACTAGAGGGCAAAGTTCGAAAAGTTGTCAGCACGATTTCTAACGACCGCGAGTAACTATCAAGTTCAAATTGGGTATGTTGTTCGGCATGTATGTTGATGATGAACCCTCTTGTTTTTGTGTCATCAAGGTCATTCAAGTCACCATAGCATCTGTCATATAGCTCGGCAACGAAACATTTTGGAGGACTGTCGTAATGGAAAGTTCCGTTCGTCTGGGAGAATACCATCTGGTGACCGACTTGATCTACTTTTACCTTTCGACCTCATTTGACCTTTTGACCTGGTGATTTTTGGCATGCGTTTTGTGATTGCCCAGGCGTCCTTGTTCAGACAACAAAAAGTCAATGACACTACCATACTACTATACTCTTATTATCACAAGCTTCTCAATGAATGTGGAAGGTCAAGACAGCTAAACACTGACATGTGGATAAATTGGCATTTGACATCTCTCGTCAGCATGATAGCATGCATGCAAGTATCTATTACGTGCAAATTAAGTGTGGGATTGTAACCCCTGATGAAGATTAACCCTATTGGTTTTTGCTTACAGTCCAGGTCATTCCAGGTCACCATAGGACCATCCTTATATCTCCGCAACTATTCATTGTACATAGTGAGAACAAGCATATACCAACAAACAAATATTTTCCTCCAGTGAAGACGTTACAAATTCTTGAATTGTCATGTTATTGTTATACCTATCTGTTTTGATTATTGGACTAGCACCAAATATTCCACCAGTGGAAGACAGTAACATTCTTGAATTGGTCTTTCATTATTATTCCCTGATATGTTTGAGTAGTGGATAACAACCCATAAATCAGCCTATATGAGCACCTCCTGTCAGTAGTGGGGTAAGCACTTCTATATACGCTTCCAGTTTTGTCCCCTGTAGAAGGGTGAAATAGCCTCTGCTGAGGGTGTCCTTTTAGTGCCGGGGGCTAACTGTGTGTTTAGTTATTACTCAATGCCCAATAGATGGTTCATACATGCCATTTCTGTGTGACAAAATGAAGTTGACAACTGGATACTAAAAAACAGCGAAAATAGTAATTATTTTGAGTTGACTGCTTAATTTAAATTATCATTTATTAAACAATATTGATTGCTCTTGTTAATCCATGTCTCTTGAGCTTTCAACAGTTACACACATAGGAACTGTTATATGAGTTCCAGTGTACATGGACCTCCCCACCCCTCAACCAGTCATGAAAAAAAAACTTTGGACTGCACAGTGCCACTCACCAAATATCCCCCCTCCCCCCCCCCCTCCCCCACTTTCCCGCGTGATAGTTAAGTGTTAATTTTTCGTTGCCTCCGGTGCAGGGGCCCAACTCTCTCAAAATCCACTAGGAGATGCTGCCTTGTTGGATTGACATCTATGGAATATCCTTTAGCTTCCTTCCTATTGGTAGATCAACAATTGACAGTTCTATCACCATCGGGGGGTTATACTGTGAGGAACTGGATAAAGACCGTCATGTAACAGGGCTGGCTTTCTGTCTGTCAATAAACAGTTGGTTTGTCTCGTCGGAATGAAATTCAGGAGGAGACTTCGTGTCCACTATGGCGTGTGTGTTTTTGTGTGTATGTTGTATGTGCGTGTGTGTGTGTGTGTGTGTGTACGGTGTACTGTGTGTTGTGTGTGTCACAAACTTTCTCGTAAGGCAGGATATCATATACCATTAATGAACAGGGTTAAGTCAACAATTGCTGGTGCTTTATCAACAAGATAACGCACTCCTCATACACTTGGGCTGCCGCCTCGTGCATCGCTCATTGACCCCCAGAGGTTGCATTATCCTGGGCTAAAACACTCTCTACCCTTGGGGGGGGGGGATTACCCTATTATGTTCAATTACATTCACCATCTTAAAAAATTCAACATCTGTACATACCAGAACTGTAGATACGTTTAGCAAAATTAAATACATCAGCAAGTATAAAACCAAACGTAAATATTTTGTAGGCTACCTTTCTTATCGAGTACACTTTCGGTACGTAAACCATTCATATATAACATAACATACTTGTATGTCAACAGAGTAAAACCTCTGTTTATTTAATTATAACAATTTCCATGAACAACCATATTAAAATAAATATTATATAAAACGAAACCTCTCAGTCAGGCCCCTGCGAACGATTTTAATACTGGGGGTGCTGAGCTTTCCTGACAAAATACTCCTCACCCTACCCCCTACAGGAAAACCTATATTTTCGTCATTTTCATTTTCAGATTTTTTGCTTTTGCAATTTTTTATACGTTTTTTGAGTTATTTCATAACGAATCGCGTGATTCCGATTAGACCAGTATAAAAATAAAAACATCCTGATGTCTTGCGGTAACGGTACCCTAATCTGTTAATTCGCAGCACGAGGCAATTAGGGCGACCCATGGCAAAGCAATACAGTGAACAGCGGGCGTAGTGCCAGGTTTGCTGGTGTAAGGGAAAAGTTAACTCAGGGTCCCAATTATGGACGCCGTCCAGTGAGGGTATACGGGAAGGGAGTGTTCCCCTGCTTTGCATATTATCACTTGATGAATAATTACTTTCACTGTCTTTCAGTTGGTATGACAGGGCGAAGCGATCTGTTTTGAATATTGCGGGGACATTCAGGGTAGCACCATCTAAGCGGAGCGCCACATGGGTTGGGCGCGTAGCGAACAGGGGATTTGCAGTTGTTATGAAAAACAGACCCCCCAGATGCAGGAAACGGCACTTCTTGTGGTCTGAGGCCAGTAAGCAGGCAACAACATCTAAATCGTCAATGTAATTCCTGAATTTTTTATGTCAAGAAACATTCTTGAAGGAACTGATCAATGCCTTATTCCGTACGATTTCGTCGTTTTGACGCGTAGGGTACAAGCATTTTTTTTTTTTTTTTTGTTTTAAATGCAGACCCTCCCCCCTCCCCAGATTGAGGAACCGCGCACTCCCGGACCGGATGGCAGTAAGTATGTCTCTAAAATTGCAATAAATTTCAGACATTCTTACTTTCTCGAAACGTTTCTGACGAACTGGTCGATGTGTTTCCTTACATTCGGGCCAGCCCGCCACCTCGTGGCCGCGAAGGGTACCAGGAATTTTCGGTTTACAGACCGCTCAGATTGCAGGAAGCGGCCATTCCCGCACTGTAGGGCAGTGAGCAACGTCTCTGAAATTGCAATAATTTCATAAAATTGTATTTCAAGAACGTTTCTTGAAGGAACTAATTGATGTTTAATCCTTACAATTTGGCCCGCATCAGTGGTCTCGTATAGGTACAAGGAAATTTTTTTTTGAGCCTTATAATCCCCCAGATTGCCGGCAACGGTATCCCCATGTTTAGGCAGTAAGCAACATCCCCAAAATTGACAATAATTTCTGAAATGTATTCTCAAGAAACACTCTTGAAGAAACTGATCTACGTTTAATTCATTACAATTTGCGCATCATCAGTTGACGCGTACCGCGTACAAGGAAATAGTCTTACAGACCACCCCCCCCCCTCCCCCCCCCCCCCCCCCCCCCGCCCCCCCCCCCCCCCCCACCATATGTGCAGGGAGCGCAACTTCCCGCGACCGTTGGCAGTAATGCAATCACTGAAATTGACAGTAATTTTCATAAACTGATCGATGTTAATCCTTACATTCTTCATCATGGTGTCCAATTTTCCCCCCCCCCCTACCACAGCCATGTCTTAAGAGATATGCCATCGGGACCCTTCCAATTGGTTGGAGGGGCTGCTTGCCGTATTGAACATTTGCTTGAACATCACTGTCATGGAAAATGTGTGCATTTTCGGGCATTTTGATTAAAGGAATTGGCCAGTCAGCAGACACTTTGGTCATTTTTCAGAGTAGTATCCGCTCAAATGTTCGCCAATTTTCACATGTCCTCAGTATTGTTTCGGCACCCGCTCCGCGGCCTGTATAGTTCCATACTGTCAATCAGACATCACGTAAACTTCCATACTAATGTTCACGTTCCCCTGCTCAGTTGTTTTTGACATATAGCTTTCATCTTCTATTAAAAAAGCACGTCAAGCTGGCAAAGCCAATCTGAAACATAAGGATCAGAAGTCGACTAAACTGGTGCATGTTAAGAAATCGCAGTGATTCCGGCAGTGTTGTAGTGGGGGATGGGGGGGGGGGGGGGCAACATGATCAAGTCCTAAACCAAATTCTCCTCGTGGCCTACACTATATGTTCACCACATTTGAAGATGACATGTATGGACAAGAATCATATTTGCCAGAATCTGACAAAGGTATTTTACACGTGGGCCCACGGTTTTATACATGTAACAGAAAAGATTCGCCTTCTAACAAAAAAATTATGTAAACATCTATAAGAAATATGAGTTAGACATCACGTATACTGCATAACAACTTACGCAGCCAACTTATCGTCTCTACCGGATACCAATTTCGTGCAAATATTGACCATGCACAGCCTGTAACGCCAAAATCGACAGGGGTCTGGACAACAATGACCGAAATCGGCACCCAATCAGAAAAATCTGGGCTTTCAAAAAGGCAACAGAATCCTGGATCTATATACTTATCAATAAGAAACAACTACTGCAACAGCTGCCACCAGAAAGAACAGATATATAACACCTGGAGGTAAATGAATGCCCGTGGTCATTCATTTACCCCATTGTTCCTATCTGGAAAAGTGTTGCACAAGAATGCAATAACTGTAGGGGAATTGCACTTCCTGTCAGTAACTGGCAACGTTTTGCAAGGATCACTTGAACACATTCACCATCACTTGTTGTTCACCCCCCCCTTTGAGGCCCTAAGCTTCCTGACAGTCTGGTTTCACACCAACAGTGTCCTGTCCTGAGCAAATGCGGGAGTTTGGTAAGGTTTTTTTTAACCTATGTCGCCTTCCCATAGGCTTTCGACTTGTGTACAGGAAGACCCTCGGAGAATCCTCGAACACACAATGTGCCAACACTCTTGTCACCGGTAATCCCCCCCCCAATTTGTTTATTCATGCACTGAGCAGGGGGGGGGGGGGTCTTGGTTAAGCGCGCCCTCGGATAAGGAAGGAGAAGAAGGAACTGGGGAAAACGCAGAAAAAAGGGGAGGGGACGGAATTGAAACTGATGCTTTAAACCGGTTTTTGCCTGTATCATCAACAAGGGATCTAAAGCATGGTCACAGCTGGCAATGATAATGAAAACCATAGCACTGGTTTTGACAATGGCAGTACATTACATTAAATGTCGCCATGTTCAATTTACCCTGTGTTAACTGTGTTAAAAGATCTATACATGCATCCATCTAGATGGAACAATCAGACTTTACCGTAGGATTGTTGTAGCGTCTGGCAGTGTCCATATGGAAAATCCGTATTAGTTACATATAATCCATATTCATTTTCAGGTTTTCACGCCGCTTCAAATGAGAACAACAGTCCTCGGATTATTTAGTACAGTTGCTCCAGTTTACCCAGTCCTTATGATTCCATACCATATCACTACATTGGACCATATATAGGTAATATGTTCATACAGCTGGCTGCATTACAATTCCGACAATATGATTTTGAAGTTGGACCCCCCCCCCCCCCTACTATTTTCCATTCCCATATTCGGCTCAAATCAGTTCCAACGTATCCGTTTCTCATCAACAATTATAGCAGTGCCATTTGTTTGACCTCCTTTCCCAGACGGTACTTTTACAAACCCGGAACTTGACTGCAGTCCCATTCCATGACCTCTACGAGTTACACGTTTCGCAACTAGACTGTCCAACTGTTTTCAAAACAAAGCCCATTAGGTTACATACGACTCTGGATATGCCCCCAGCAGACCTGTATACCAGTTAGTTGCAGTGATCACGTGGATAAATACCTCCTGCCAGATGCACTGTTTTTTTGTTCTGTATTTATTCAGTGCGTAGCCACAGTGGGCCTGGGGGAGGCCTTGCCCCCCCCCTCCCAAACGCCCATCTGCCCCTCCCAGAAAATTTCAAAGTTATGTTGTCAAAAAGTCAATATACTGACGGCTAAACCCAAATTTCCTTGCTTGAGCCTGATAAAAAAAAAATGTCCAGAACATGAACGCTAGCCTCTAATGGTTAAACTTCGATCTTGGGCCGTCTTTAGCCGCAGAAGTATCATTTTCAGTTTCGAGGGTGCCAAAAACATGTTTTCTCTGACGCTCCCAGCATTTATAGTGCGCGGATCGTATGAATTATACTAGATAGTCGCCGGGTACAAGTCTGAACATGTGCGTGGAGCAGTCACAGTTAACTGGAACGTCACAATAAGGATGCAGCAGCAACTCCTGGGGACCTTGATGTAGTTGTGATAGGCCTATCGGCTCAATGTTCAATATGTTCCCAGAACTCCAAACCAGCTATGTTTCCAGTAAAGATAAAACTTCGATCTTGGGCCAGTTGTTCGCTGTCCTTTTAGCCAGGAAGTGCCCTGTCCAGTGATCTAAGGTGCCAAAAACCAATTTTCTCGGACCCTACGCGCCACCTATAGCGGCGCTCCGCTCGATGTTCTCGTCCTCAATTGGACGACCACATCCTCCGGATTTTCAGACATTGCCACCCCCTCCCCCTAACTTATTGACCCTAGCTGACGGCCATGCATGTGGGGCAACACACATTAAAGAGGATACACGATTCATCCAGTTTTTGGGTATTATTCTCCATCTGATATGTGGTTAACACATTGTGTTCGCTGGTCCTTTTTAGGCCTAGGAAGTTCCATTTCCAGTGATCTAGTAGTGCCCAAAACCAACCTGTTCTTGGCACGGCTAAGCGCCACCTAGAGTGGCGATCCGCTTAGTAGATATTCTCACCGGTCGCACAGTCCAGTCGGATGTCAAACTTGACACCCCTAACATATGATCCTAGCTATCCGGCCATGCGTGGGCAAAACAAAAAAGAGGATACACGAATCTTCAAGATTCTTGTATTATGTCGTCTGATATGTAA